>JAJTUV010000036.1:0-282500 GCA_021653895.1 Mastomys natalensis
TTTTATTTACATATCAATGTGATTCCTTTCCCCATCCCCCCAACCCGGAACCCCCTATCCCACCCCCCTCCTCCTGCTTCTTTTTTTTTTATTACTAAGTTTTTAAAAAATGTTAATCAAAGGCTTTATAAGTTTGGTAATGCTCAATAACAAGATGCTCATACAATCAGAAGTGTAACCCAATACCCAATCTAGATATACCAACTATTTTTGACTGGCAGAGACTCTTGAACATCTGCCTCCATGTTCCCTTCCCCACCTCTCTTTTCTCTATCTATCTATCTATCTATCTATCTATCTATCTATCTATCTATCTCTATCTCCTAGCTCCTCCTCTCCTTACTCCTCCCACCTTAGCTCCTCCTACATATCACCCTTCCTGTTAAGATAAAACTTTTCTCTCAAAATACAATTACAGCATAACTATACCAATTTGTATCAGTAAGGTACAAGATAGGCCTAATACCCAGTCCATCATTTCGTTGACTAACCAGAACCTCTGTCATCTCTCCTAACTAAAAGACTAGTTCTGAATCTGGCTTTAGAATGAATATCAGCTGAAAACCATCCTCTCAAGTCTTTTCTCTCAAAGTAAATAGCCAGGATTGACTATGAGACTATAAGTCTTCAACCCTGTCAGAAATACAGAATGACTGAATTAACTGAAATTATGGGAAGTACAAAGCATAGTCTTCGAAAACTTAGCCACTTTATAGAGACCACTGAACACCTGGACAGTCCCTATACTACAAAACATTGGAGCATCTGATCTTCAGTCTTCTGACCCAGGATCATCTAACAGACCTAGTGATGCAGAATTATTAAGGGCTGATTACTCTGTCTTGGCAGATATAATCAGTTGACTATTCCTCAAGTGTGTCCTTTTCAAGAGGTAATTTGTCTGTAGATGAAAAGTGGCAATTCTTGCCTAGTGGCTGTCTCACCACAACTGGAGTAACTCCAAAGATGTTCAATTTCTTCTTAGAATCCAAGACAGGAAGCTGTCAGGAGCTGACAGGTCTCTAATCAAAATGAGCCTAATACAGAAATGTTTAGAACATCAATTGTGGACTTCTGATGTTTTGAAAACCAACTATCCATGTATGGCAATCTGGATTGTTGTCTGTTAACTCCTCTGCAGCTATATCTAAATAAAATATAGAAAACACCTTAACAATAAACTCAGAGCCATGAATTTGCTATAGGCCCTTAACTCACAGGCTAACCATTTCAAATCAGTTAAAAAAAGTTAAAGAAGGACTGGGTTTAAGCCTTGTATTCCTAAATGTGTTATATAGGCACAATGCCTAGGAGAGTAACAATATTAATCTCACTTCTATATCAATAAGAAATTTGTACCAATGAAAACCTGAAATTTGAAATCAAAGTAAATTTTGTACCACTTAAGAAATTATAACTTCAGTTTAATAACAATTATACAGATTTCTACCAATAGGTTATGGCTATGCAATTAATCCTAGCTATTCCTCACTGTTCCAACAAAACCACTACTTTTCCCTAGAAAGGCAGCCCAATATTAGCCACCTCAGTCCCCAAGCCCAGGGAATAGCGGTGCTGACTCTTCATTAACTTTTTCAAACTGATTGTGGGCATTGAGATATTAGAAGAGGGACAGGGCAAGAGTAAATTGATAAGCCTCTGACGTCTCTGTCTTCACTGCATTCAGCTGAGATTCCAGGACATCAGAGGTCCAAGCAGGTCTGCTCAGCTTGCTTGATGAGTAGATACACCAAGGCTGTGTATTCTGCAATATACAATTCTCAAAACAAACTTTTTGTATCAAGATATTTTTTGTTTGAATTCTGGAATCTAGTCTTCTGGTGGCCTGTCTATCATATCTAATCCATATAATTCTGGGAGTTTCTATGAGGGTGTGTTCCCACCATCCTCCCATTCCCACCTCCCTGCTCTCAAATTCCCCAACCCTAGGGAAACCAAACTATTGGGTATCAAGGCCCTCCACTTCACTGATGTCTGACAAGGCCACCCTCAACTACCTATACAGGTGGAGCATGAGTCCCTCCCTTTGTTTGTCAGGCTGGAGGTTTTAGAATGGCTACTGCAGCTTGTTTCTTAGGACTATTTGCTTGAAAAATTGTTTTCCAGCCTTTTAGTCTGAGGTAGTGTCTGTCTTTGTCACTGAGGTGGGTTTCCTATATGCAACAAAATGCTGGGTCCTGTTTACATATCCAGTCTGTTAGCCTATGTCTTTTTATTGGGGAATTGAGTTCATTGATGTTAAGAGATATTAAAGAATAGTGATTGTTGCTTCCTGTTATTTTTGTTATTAGAGGTGGAATTATTTTGGTGTGGCTATCTTCTTTTGGATTTGTTGGAAGAGGATTACTTTCTTGCTCTGTCTAGGGTATAATTTCCCTCCTTGTACTGGGGCTTTCCCGCTCATATCCTTTGTAATGCAGGGTTTGTGGAAAGATATTGTGTAAATTTAGTTTGTCATGGAATATCTTGGTTTTTCCATCTATAGTAATTGAGAGTTTTGCTGGTATAGTAGCCTGGGTTGGCATTTGTGTTCTCTAAGGGTCTGTATGACATCTGCTCATGATCTTCTCACTTTTATAGTATCTGGTGAGAAGTCTGGTGTAATTCTGATAGGTCGGCTTTTATATGTTACTTGGCCTTTTTCCCTTACTGCTTTTAATATTCTTTCTTTGTTTTGTGCATTTGGTGTTTTGATTATTATGTGATGGGAGGAATTTCTTTGCTGGTCTAGTCTATTTGGCGTTCTTGTATGTTTATGGGCTTGTCATTCTTTAGGTTAGGGAAGTTTTCTTCTATAATTTTGTTGAAGATATTTATTGGCCCTTTAAGTTGGGAATCTTCTCTCTCATCTATACCTATTATCCTTAGGTTTGGTCTTCTCATTGTGTCCTGGATTTCCTGATGTTTTGGGTTAGGAGCTTTTTGCTTTTTGCATTTTGCATTTTCTTTGACAGCTGTGTCAATATTTTCTATGGTATCTTCTGACCTGAGATCTCTCTTCTATCTCTTGTATTCTGTTGGAGATGCTTGCATCTATGACTCCTGATTTTTTTTCCTAGGTTTTCTATCTCCAGGGTAATCTCCCTTTGTGATTTCTCTATTGTTTCTACTTCCATTTTTATGTCCTGGATGGATTTGTTCAATTCCTTCACCTGTTTGGTTGTGTTCTCTTGTAATTCTTTAAGGGATTTTTGTGTTTCCTCTTTAAGGGCTTCTACGTTTACCTATGTTTTCCTCAAATTCTTGAGAGTGTTATTTATGCCCTTCTTAAATCCTTATCATCATCATTAGAACTGATTTTAAATCTGAATCTTGCTTTCCTGGTGATATGGGGAATTCAGGACTTCCTTGTGTGGGAGAACTAGGTTCTAATGACACCAAGTACTCCTGAGTTGCTGATGCTTATGTTCTTGCGCTTGCCTTTCGCCATCTGGATCACCTTAGTGCTACCTGCCCTGTCTTTTACTGGAGCCTGTCTTTCCTATTATCTTGGTTGTTTCAGAACTGTGTGAGGTGGGTGTTACTACTGGGGTTAGAGCTGGGGCCCAAGATCTGCTCAGTGCTTGGGCACAGACTGGAAGGAACCAGTGCTCCAGGCCAGGAGTGAATTCCTGGGTCCTAGTAGGTCGCAGTTACTCCCTGTTTGGGGGGGGGGGGCGGTTGCTGTCTCATTACCTAAGGTACTGCCTGGGTTAGAGCTCCTGGGAAGCCTAGCTTCCTCTGGGATTTGTGAGATTGGGTTCAGAGCAGCTACTTGGGATCTGCTCCTACTCCATTTTTCTTGATGGAAAGAAAACAACAAGAAATAAAAAACAATATCCTTAATTTCTTTTCCCTTCCTCCTTTCTTGCTTTCTTTTTTCTTTCATCTTTTCCTTCCTTTTTCTCCCTCCCTCTCTTTCTTTTTCCCTTCCTTCCTTCCTTTAGTCCTTCTTTCTTCCCTCCTGCATCATTTACCTCTTTTTTCCTAACTTCTAATGTATGTATTTCTACATTGTTACAGCACTGTGAACCCTGAGGTTGTGTTGTTGAGTGGAAAAAAAAAAAAAAAACCTGTCTCTAGTTGTGATGTGGCTCAGCCCTTAGCACAACCTTTAATCTCTCTGGCTGAAATGTGTACATACCCTTAATACAGTACATACCTTTAATCCCGAACAATGAAGGTTTGTAGTAGGAAGCACTCATGTTTGAAAATGATGTCTAATTGAGTGACAGACAAAGTGTTGAATCAGAGAAAGATTTGACAGATATAGGAAATGCCTAATTCTCATAAGAACAGAAAGAAAAGCTTCTTAAGGTGGCTGTGCAGAGAGAGAGGAAGTAGTTTTACCAGGAGAGTTTTACAGAGACAGGTTGAAAAGGGAACAAGCTAGACACTTGTGAAGACAGAATGAGCCAGAGAATGAGAAGGATCTTGAAGATTAGAACAGATTGCCAGAGTTAGTTTGAAGCCAAGCAGAGCAATTCAGGAGAAGCTAAGAGAAGCCAGATTTAATCAGTCAGCTTGGAGAGGAGTTTGAGCCAAAACAACTGAATTGAACCCGCCACCTATAGTTCAGAAAGAATTAGAAAGGGTGAACTTATCCAACAGTAAGTCTCAGAAGCTGAAAACATTCTAGACCTAGATAAAATTATACAGAAGATAGAAGCTTCCAGGACTAAGCATGGGTTAGACTGAGGCAGTAAGTCTCAGAAATGACAATTACAATAGGAGACTAAAAATTACATTTATACTGTATAGCACAGGCTGGCTTCTAACTTATGATTCTCTTATTTTTGTTCCCTTCCTCATGCTAGAATTGTAGCCATTCACCACCATTCCTATAACTTATATCTAATAATTGTCACTTATTTTTGACTAATTAATTCATTTGACATTTTATACTCTGCTTCAATTAAAATTACTAAATGGGGTTGAAAGGGGTCAGCAAAAGGCAAAGGACTAAGCAGAGAAAATTCACCCATGTGACCCATAACAGAAAATTCAGTGATTCCTGGTCTTAAATTTTGCCAGAGTATTAATCAAATAAATACTTTGGAATGGTTAATATTTTCAACTGGACAGAAACCAGAATCAGACTCTGATTATCTTCTCTAGATATATATGGATGGAGTTTTCTAAATCATGTCAATTGAGGTTGAAAGACTTAACCTAAATGTATTGCCATTTCATGGGCTGTGATCCCAGATGTAAAAAGAATCAAGAAGCATAGTATAAAATATCACATGAATTAATTAGTCAACAAATAAGTGACAATTATGAGATCTAAGTTACAGGTATGGTGGTGAATGGCTACAATTCTAGCATGAGAAAGGGAATGAAAATAAGAGAATCACTATCAGAAGTAAAAAGCTAGCCAAGAATGGCATTCACTGTGCTGTCTCCTTACTGCAGACACCGGCAGGCTCAGTCTCTTGCTATGTAGGCTTTCTTGTAATAAGGGTCTTCTCCTTCAACTGTCAGCTAAAATATACCTTTCTTTCATAATTGCTTTGGTCAGGTATTTTGTCCCTCAAGGAAAGTAACTAATATGGACTTGAAGTGAAAAAACTGTCAATGTGCTGCAGACATGCAGGAACACCTGATTGACTACACTGAAGTTTCTTTTGTAGTCTTTAATTCGTAGACTGTGTATGCTGACATTTTGACCTATACTTCCAAGGACTGAATGTATTCCTTTATGCAAAGAATGCTAGTTGATTCTATCTTATAATTTTCATTCATTTTATATAGGTTTTTTTTGGCATTTTTATTCATCCATCATTTGCAATAGATGTTGGAGAATGTGAATGTGTGAGCAAATATGGATGCTCGTATGCGCTCCTGTGTTAGCAAGCACAAATGGCCGTTCTCAGTTCTACATCTAGATACTTTTTTATTAGCACAGTATATGTGCATTTGGAAGGCTCAGGTCTTTTTTTTGTATAAGGATGTCTCAGAGGCTTTTTTCTTCCCACAATTATTCAAGGTCTGGTGTTGACATTTGGAATCGAATTTTCTCTCCACTCTTCAAAATATTGACAAAAGAAACATCTGGTAACACATTGGATGACAGAGCCTCAGGTTTCTCACTGGGTCCTTGGTCGTGGCTTCTCTGTGGTTGGCATATCATATTTCCCTGATGTTTTGGAAAGTGTTAAAATGTCAGTAGAATATATATTCACCACTTCCTCCATCATCTATTTCCTTGAAGTGTCAAGATATGCCTTTCTATTTGTGTGTGTGATGACCCTGGGAGAAGAAAAAAAAAATCAGACACTATGGTATCGTAGTTAGCTTTCTCTTGACACATGCTAGAGTCATATGGAGGAGTGACCTCAATTGTCTTCTTCATATTAGCCTGGAAGACAGTCTAAGGGCAGGTGGTCTTGGGTTGCATAGGAAAGCAGGCTGAATGAGCCATGAAAGAAAGTTTACAAAGCAGCACTCTTCTGTGATCTTCATTTCAGTTCCTGCCTTCAGGTTTCTGCTTTGAATTCCCGTCCTGACTTTCCTTCATAATGCACTATAAGTTGAAAGATGAAATAAACCCTCTCTTCAAGAAGTTGCTTCTGGTCATGATGTTTCTCAAAACGGTCAGAAGCAAACTAGGCTACTCTGCATTCACTCCTATTTTCAGAAGGACTGAACCTGCCAGAAACCCCGATGACATCCTAACAAGCAGGCATACAGAGAAAAATGCTGATGCAAGGAGCAGAAATAATGGCAGTAGCTGCAATGATGGAATCAGACTTATTCCTTCACAGGAATTTTATATTTGTGTGTGTGTGTGTGCATGTGTGTGTGTGTGTGTGTGTGTGTGTGTGTGTGTGTGTGTGTGTATGTTGGTTTCTACTGGAGAGCAGTTAGGAGGGAGGTATGTTTATCTAAGAAAGCTCCTGTATTCCTGGCAGAATGTATTCAGGTTACAGATTACTCACTTGATATTTAGAAGCACACTTCTCTCTACAGCATGTGCTAATTGTTAGATAGACAGGAAGAAATAGGATCTATCTCTGGGCAGGAGTTTTGCTTATTTTTACCTCAGGGGGATATTTTCTTATTTTAATAAGTGTCAGGATCCTTGTGTGCAGTCTATTTTTTCAATAAACTGACTGGTTTTAAAACTCAACAGAACACTGGGTTGATGTAGCATTACTGCAATCTTCCACCTATGATCTCTGTGTGGTGGACAGTGTCCTGCATACACAGAGAATCTTCAGATTCCAAGGAGGCTGGCTACACAGCACAGAGAAAGGGGTAAGCCTTATGCCATGTGGCTAATTCGTGTTATAGACAGGAACATCACATCAGGACACAAAGCAACTGTTCAAATTCCGGAAAACAAGACCTTGTCAGAACCTACTGAGACCAACATAGCTGACCCAGACAACTGGTAACTGCCTTTTGCTTCATTATAATGCATGTCTATGTCATTTGAGCCATTGCAATGAAGCATCTGACAAGATGACACATATGAAAACCTTGTTTAAGATGGAATAGGGGAATCCCAGAAACTCATCAGTCCTTTCTGAATATCAATTGCCTTTTATTCGTCTTAGTCCATGAAAAGTTGCTTCATCCCTATGGCTGCAGGTGGAAACTGATGTCCCCAACCTCTGGTTTTGCTATAATCTGCTCCAAGAGTATGTGCACTCACCCTTTAGAGGTGACAGAAACACAGCTCCATATTGCCACTGTCCACAGCCTCACCAGTTCTGTAGACTTTTAGAGACTTCAACTCAAGTCCAATGTGGATTTGTGACTCTGACACTAAAAGTAACTCCATGAATAATTCGGTATAATGAGACAGAGTTGGAAATTTCATTGGAGACAGATTTTTTTTTTCTAGTATAGGCTTTAGCACTAGGGTTGAGATCAAGGGAAATACATACAGACACACAGACACACACACACACACACACACACACACACACACACATACAGACATGAAAGACACCCCAGTGGGGGTAGGTGCCATCTATGAAAGAGTAGGAGAAAGATGTGTACAAATATGAATCCTGGGCTCAAGGGAGAGTAAGCAATTAATTGTCTTATAGTAGCTGTATATAACCTCTGGTCACTCTTAAGTTACATCTTAAAAGGTTGCTAGGAAACCTGTTTCTCTTTCCTTCTGTCTCTTCAGATAATAGAGACTTGAGAGGCACCTTAAGAAATGCTTTAGATGTCATTATAATCAGGCACAGTCAAACTAGAAGGCGCTAAGGTTGCATAAGGGTTTAAGACATGACTTTTCCTTATATATAAGACTTCTGGTGAGATTCCTAGAAAACCATGGAGTTCTAAAAATTAATGGCTGGGAAGACAGAAAGCAAACAGCTAATTCTGCTGAAATTCTTGATTTGTCACCAGCAAAGGTTTCAACCTGATTCCACAGTGTGGTGCTTCCCTCGCATTTCTAATGTCATCAAGATTTTTCCAACCTTTTTCCCCCATTCCACATTACACACGCTTATACTCCATAACATAGCTCTCAGCCAATCCCTTATTGTTTCCTATCCAGATTCACTCTCTGATAGTCATAAGAACCTACAAATACTGAATAGGGGATCTCTCTGTCCAATTTATCTATCTTTCTCTGAGACCTTCCCAGCCTACAATCTTCCTTGGGAACAAAGGTACTCACATTCATAACTTGTAAAATTGATGGCTCTAAATAGCTTAAAAGAAATGCTCCCTACCAGAAAACTGGCCTTGGGAAAACGTAACTTCATTCACTTTTACACATCTTCCCAGGAGGTAACCCTATTCTACTGAGTGGCCTCTATGCTCAATCTAGGACACCTCTGAAGTGTCATTAATGTGCCACAGGTTCCACTGAGACCAGCTAAGCCTCAATTATTACCACATGCTCAGTTTCTTTCTCCTGCAGCTCTACTCTTCTTGTTCCTCTGGAATTTTTTTTTTTCTGGGACAGTGATAGAAATAGTTACTAATTGAGAGTGATCCTAAGAAATACTAAGTGATACTAAGAAATACACTGTAAATTGTGGCATTAAGCTTTATTGCCTGTCTACCAGCTGGTAGTAAAGAGCTTACAAACTGTTATATGGAAATACTAACATCCCCTAGTATGCCAAAATGGTCCAGTTGTTTATACTAGTGCTAAAGGTAAAGTGGATACACTAGCTGAAATGAATGTTGTGGCTGGCAAATTACTCCTGCTAGTTTAGAAGTATCACAGAATAATAATAAGGGGTAATAATAAGGAGTGTTATGAATTTTTTGTCTATTTGTCTGCTCTTGTTTATGAATCAGAGATAGCTGGCAAAATGTCAAAGAAGATTAGAGAAGAAGGCAAGCATTGTCAAAGTCTTTCTACAAACATATAAGGAGATTCATCTTCTGCAATGAAATGTTTGGTGGTTTCAATAGATATGACCCCCACAGACTCATGTGTGTGGATGCCTGACCCATCGGGAGTGACACTATTAGGTGTGGCCTTGTTAGGAAGAAGTGTGTCATTGTGAGATGGGTTTTGAGGTCTCTTATATGCTCAAAATATGCTGAGTATGGAGCTCAGGCTTTCTTTGCTGCCTGCAGATCAAGAGGTAGAACTCTCAGCTCCTTCTCCAGCACCATGTCTGCCTGGATGCTGCTGTGCTCCCCACCATGATGATAAAAGACTACACTTCTGAATCTGTAAGCCAGCCCAATTGAATGTTTTCCTTTATAAGAGTTACCTGGTCATCACAGAAATGAAATCCAAACTAAGACAAAAGGAAAGACCTAAATCCACCACTTGATACTACAGGGCACAAAACATCATATACAGTTGAATTCTGAGCCCATCCCCTCCCTTTCACAGAAGCCAATCTCTAAATCTGGGTCCTTAGTTCAGATTTGACCTCATTATGAAAAGGAAGCCATGTTGCAAATAGAGCCACATGGTACTTACTACTGTGGAGTCTTTTAGGGTAATTATACATTGAGAAAAGAGCTGCAACCAAATGCTTCAAAGATGTTATTTAGGCAGTGGTCTTGTTAGCATTAATAGTGGAGGAATTCTCTATCCCAAGGACTCCAGAAAACTGATGATATCTGAGGGCTTCAGTAGCATGTCTGAGTCACAGGAAGGTCAGCTGGTTATTGATCTACCCATCAATGCATATTTTGAAGAGATTTGCTCAGCCATTGACAGATAATACTTGGATTGTGTTGAAATATTTATTGTAGAAATAAAGGTGAAGTAGGAATGTATAAAACTGCTAACTCTCAGTTCAAGAAACAGAGTCACAAGACTTTATATAACTTGGATAGAATATCGGATGTTTGACATGAGCTTTTATTGATACAAGGTAGTGGCTACCTTTATCTTTGCTTGACTCACTACTTCAGCTGATACTAAAAGAAGATTGATCCTGGCAAGTGAGAATGAATAAGATGATCCCACCAAAGATTAGATTCAATAGTAACCACTATGCTCTATCACATCAAGGTGGCCCCAGGAATATTATTTGGCAATTGCGTTTTTCTTTTTTTAATTCATATCAATAAGAGAGAAGTGAAAGCAATTCCTATATATGAAAGAAAGACATTTCCAATCCCACTTCTGGCCTCACTCAGCTTTCTAATCCTTCAGCATAATGTATTTTGGACATTGTATAGAATATTACATTGATTCACCTTGTTAATATTATGCAGATTGGATTTGAAGAATATTTTATAATACTTTGATATCTGAGTACAAGTGATAACCTCTATAAATATTTGAGTTTCTTCATATTAATGAAAAATTTAAGAGCCTAGAAGCTCAAGTTAATGTTTAGGCAACCTCCATAACTTCTCACTTTAACATGAGCTGAACAGGGACAGCAACAGTAAACTGCTAAGGGGGATGGAGAAAGCCCACAAGGCCTCAACCCTATACAGTGCACTATAGGCTCAGCTAAGGGATGCTGAGAGTGGGAGAAATGGTCTTCCCCAGGGAAGAGCACACCAATTGGTTGTCTAATACCAAATGGTCATCCCTGAAAACATACATACAAATAACATTATATAATGAACCAAGTTATTTTTATATATTTAGGAACATATATGTATGTATGTAGTATGTATGTATTATATATATATATATATATATATATATATATATATATATATATGTGGTGTGTGTGTGTGTGTGTGTGTGCTTATAACAATAATTTAATGGGAGAAGGTCATGAATTTGAAAGAGAGAAAGAAGAAAGAGAATATAAGGGGATTTAGGGGGAAATGGAAGGTGCAAATGCTATAATTATAATTTCAAAAAATAAAAGAAAAAATTAAAAGCTAGGATATTGTATCTGGTCTGTGTGTGCATGTGCATGCATGCGTGCATGCATGCATTCGTGTGTGTGTATGTGTGTGTGTGTGTGTGCTGTATGTACATGTAAGTGGGAATTTTATTTGTGAACTTTGAGAAAAGTCTTTCCAGATATTGACATCATTGTCTCTAATGTGAAGTGCCCTTCAAAACTTTCCAGCTATATAATGAATACACATGATTCTTTCACATTTTGATAGCTGTACAAACTAATCATTCTATAAATTATCCCTGCTTGGTGGTAGCTAAAGAAATTTTCCTCAAAACTGTTTTAATGTCTCATTGAATTGCTAAGTTCTGCAAACATAGCTTTCATTGACATAAGTTGCTATATAAGAGGTAACAATTAGTCTTCTTGGTTTCATTCTTTCTTTGTGATTCTAGGATATTCGCAGAATATTCAGTTCTTTCTGTACTTTCTAGTCACTCTTTGGCAGTATGTTTTCATCTTGTTCAAAACATTCAAAACTTTTAAACAAAGTTTTCCAATGTTGTTCTGTGGTTTTTGGTTTTTTGTTTTTGTTTTTGTTTTTTGTAAACTAGGAATTTCATTATTACACTGTGACAGCAACAATTAAGAGCAGCACCAAGCTTATCATAAAATATTGATTTACTAGGAATTGTGCTAAATAATTACATGAAATTTAACATTGTTTAAGTACACAAATCCAGCAATAATAAAAGTTAACCTATAAACCTACCTCTAAAAGGCAGTTTGGGGTTTAGAAGTATTTTCATAGAAAAAATTACTTTAGGACTTTAAAACAAATAAAAAAGTAACATATAAACTATAAGAGAGAAACACACGAATATGATGATTAAATTTTATTTTAGAACTACTAGAACATTTATTGCAAATGAGTTATAGATAGTAGGAATTTAGTTAAGATATGAAAAATTGAAAATACTGTTGGGAATTTAAAACAATGTTATCACTTTGAAAACAGGCTGATAGTTCTTGAAGCAACTGAACATAGACTTACTACATAGCTCAGAGAAGAAATTATTTATTTGCCTAAACATTTACATATTCATGTTCATAATAGTATCTTGAGAAGAAAAAGAGCAGCGGGGGGCAAAATGGAGAAGAGAGGATAATTGAGAACGAATAAAACTAAAATATGGACATGCATGATAAATGTCATAATGAAACCTGCAGGGGGAGGAACTGATATTAAAATCTGGTTCCTTAATTGTTTTTTGATTATGTCAATAAAGATGGTAGAAATCAATCGTTGGGGGGAAAAAAGGTGAGATTTCCAGGTCCCAGGAAGAAGAGGAGGGAAGGAGACAGAAAGAGAGGTTTTCGGCCAGGCCTTGGTGTGTGGGGGGAAGACATACATCATGTAAGGCCTAGGGGCTACTAGAACTGGTGGTGGCCTCCGCCACAGGCAGAATTCTGATATAGGATAGCTGATGAGTTTAGGACAATAGACTCTGCTCCCAGCAGTTGTGTTATCTGGCTGGTTTTAAAATATTAGGGCTGTTTGGTGTTTTCTATCCACGGTGACTCAGATGGACAAGAGAAAGGGCACAGCCTGGGCAGTTGTTAGAGGCTTGATGGTTGGCCAGTGTACAGGGAGTGCAGTTCCTGGTGCTCATGGGAAAAGGATCAGAGCTAGCAATTGGTGGAGCTGAGTGATGTGGGCGGCTGCTGATCACAGAGCCTAGCCAAGAGTGTAGGCAGAGCTCACAAGAAAGAGCAAGCATGTTTCTAAAATTTCATGCAACAGAAACCAAGGATTATGAATACCAATATATGCTAATAAAACATTTAAAAGCATTATTCAAAATAGTGAAAGAATGGACACAGGCCAAATGTTCATCAATGAATGAATATAGTTTTAAAAGTGTGGTACATCCATATAATAAAATCTTATTTAGTAATGAAAACGAATACATTAATAATACCAACTAAAATGTTGGACAGAAGTTTAGGGAAGTAGAAACATCTCATGCAATGAGGTTGAACTTCTCATTGAAATGAAATGCAGAATTGACTGGCATCAGAAGTGACATCGTTGCTTACTAGGTGTCCAGGACAGAGGCTGGAGATGGAAGGCAATGGAGAGTGACTGAACACTAATGTAGAGTCTCCTGTGAGCTAATGGGAATGTTCAGAAACAGATTTTTGATGACTTCACAAACTTGGCCAACACAGTAAAGAAAAATGCAGAGGGAAAAAGAACTGTTAAGGAAGTTGACTTAGTGGAACCGTAAGCCATATCTCAAATGGATGGCCATCAAGCATGACAGGAGCAAGCTACAGACTTTGAATATAGAAGCATTCAAGGGTCACTGGTGGTATAGGAAGGAAACATCACCATGGCCATGACAACTGGCCACAGGCAGAAGACCGAACCCTAAGGAACAAAAGAAAGAAACTGTTAGATGAACCAAGAAGGAGCAATGAGCTCCTCACCTCACTGATAATCAAACTGAAGATATGATTTCTGCTCAGCAAAGAGATGGAGATATTTTATAGTAGTTGTATAACATATGTGTAAAGTATGTTGTAAACTTTCATGAATTTGTGGGAAGAAATCAAAAGAGAGCTAACTACGGAAAGTTCTTATTTTAAAATTGAATTTTCCTTTTAGTTACAGATGCTTTTGTGTTTCTACATGACTTTAGGAAAACCCATGCATTGTTTGTGGCTCACATTAAACTTAAACTCCAATGGCACTTGGTAATAACCTATCTGCTGTTATATGAATGAATTCATACATACACCTACCAGGTCTGCTCAGTGATAGAGATACTGGTATATGATTCCTGATGTCTTCTACGAAGGAGCAAGTCTTGGCTCAGAGGCTCTCCCCTCATCAGAAGGAGCTGGGTCTGTAGCATTCTAGCAGAAGGGGACAACATCCCATGGCAGGCAGGTCTTGCTGAGTCCATGTTTAATCATTCAGAATAGCTAACCACAGATGAGCTCTTAAGGCATAAGGCAAAGCTAAAAGACTTTTCACTTCAGCACTGAAACAAAAATTGTGTTTAAATCTAATTTTAAACTCTTGAATTATAATCAGTTTGTGTCAGTTATTTCATATTCAAGGCCTACAGGCTTCGATTTATTTAGGAAACAGGGTGGCATTTATTGAACAAAAACCAGATCTTTAAATAGAATTGTCCAGAGGATGTCAACAAAACACGAAAGAAATTAATTACTGCATAATGAGAACCATTATTGAGCACATCTCTGATTCCAGATACTATTCTAAATACTTTGTGTATGCCATCCAATTCAATCCAACAGGAACATTTACAATTGAGGAAAATTAAGCTCATCTAAAGGTAATTATACTAGGTTTTTGTCACTGACTGGAACCTGACAGAAACAAACTTAAAGGAGAAAATGGTGTTTCCTCTTGTGCTTGAAAAGAGATTTCAGTCTTCCAGTGTGGAGAAATCATGGCCTCAGAAGCATAGGAAAAGGGCTCATTCACAGGGCTGCAGGCAGGAAGAAGAGAGCACAGGCTGGTACTTTCAACACCCTACCCCACCACACACACACACAAACACACACACCACACACCACACACACACACCTACCACAAAACACACACACATGTATACACACACACTTAACTATTTCAGCCAACTCCCACATTCTAAACACCCCACAGCTTTCACAATAAGGTCCTAGAAGTTTGTGGGGGACTTCAAGCTTCAAACCCTATTAGTGATTGATTTGTTCAAGGTCATACATACAACTGAAAGTAGCAAGACCAGAATCTGAGACCTAAAAGTAGGATTCTTGAGATCGTAATGCTAGATTTTTTTTAAAGTGATAGGCTATAGCAAAATAGTTGGTTATTTTCAGATAATCAGCTCTTCTAACAATACAGATTAGGACATGATCTTGTTTCTAAAACAATACAATGATCATCTCAGAATATAAAAGACTGCAAAGCAATTTTAAGGCCAGGTGGGTCACGGTGGGGATGGTGATTGACACATTAGCAGATGCCTTGAGGTTGCCAATGATTTGTATCTTTGCAGGACTCCAGGCTAACACATTCAGCCTCATTACCTCAGTCATATTCAATTACATCTTCTAATGGAAGGATATGTTCAGTTCATCTATGCAGTGCAGCCACCAGCTTAGAGTATGGCATATTCTCTAGTAGAATCCAACCAATCTCATTCCCTATCTTCCAAATGCAGATGGAGGTGACCAGATCATGTCCAGGTTCATTTTGGTCAATGAGACAAATATTTCTTTTTCTGTACCTTTCCCCAAGGTTGGCAGAAGTAAAAGTATGCTTATATATTTACTGTTGATAACTTTCTCATTCTTTTTATAGGAAGCTTGTGAATATTATGTTTGAAGTACTATGATGAAGCACCCGAGACAAATAAGTTAAAAGGAGATGTTTACTTAGTTCACAATCTTAGCTGGTCACTTCCAGAATCAGGTGGTTTGACCTCTAGTGAGAGGGACAGGTAGAGTCACATCGTAGAAGGAATATATGACAAGACTTTATCATTAAAGAGAAGGTTAGGAAGAGGCTGAACACACTTGAACAGTCTCTGTGACCTCCCCCTACACCTCACTTCTCAAATGTTCCACAAGCTCCCAACATATTCACCTGGGGACTAAGCTTTTTATCACAATAGACCATTGTAGAGCACACAGCCCAGAGTCAACCATAGCAAAGTTCTTTTAACTAATTAATTAATTGCTTGATTGATTGATTAATTTTATATCCTGACCACGTTTTCCCCTCCTTCCTTTCCTCCCAGTTCTTCCCTCCCTTCCAGCCCCATCCACTCCTCTTTCCTTTCTCTTCAGAAAAGAGGAGGCCTCCCATGGATGTCAACTAGACTTAACATATCAAGTTGCAATAAGACTAGGAGCATCTTCTCTATCGAGGCTAAAGGAGGCAGCCCAGTAGGGGGAAACAGTCCCAAAGGCAGGCAACAAAATCAGATACAGGCACTCATAGCATAGTTTGTGAGTAGAAAGATTGCTGGAAATATTTAGTACAAGGTGTTAAGGAGAGACCCCTGCTTATAAGTGTACCTCTAAGTTTGGTGTCATTAAATGGGCTTTTGTTTCTTTTACAAAGACCCTGGTACGCTGGCAATGAGATTGCATTAAACTCTGCCCAAAGAGCTTGCTTCTTTGCCCAAGGCTTAAGGAAATCCAAGATTCTATCTGAGCATGCTTGTGGGAATTATCTTGATTGCATCCACTGGGATGAAAAGATCCGTCCACTGTAGGATGCACCATTCCCTAGGCAGAGAATCCTGGACTACATAAGAATGGAGAAAGGAATCTGAACACTAGCATGCATACATTCATTGTTCTCTGCTATTGACAGTGAATGTGACGCCACTGGCTTTCTCAAGCTCCTGTCCCTATGACTTCTCTGTCAGGATGGATTGTTACCCAGAGTGGGAACCCAAATAAGTCCTTTTTCCCTTGAGTAATGTGTGTCAGGGTATTTTAATCACAGAAACAGAAAAGACATTCAGACAAAAGGCAAATAAGTATTTGCAGTGATACAAGTAAGCAATGATAATTGTTGTGTGAAATTTTATAAGGAAAAATTTAAAAATAGGACACCTATTTGTAATGACAGTATAAACTTTGAACTAAAGCAAAATGAAAAACGGATAAGAAAAAGCATCTGATCCCATTACTTTCATAAGGGTGGATGAAAGAAAAAGAAAAAGACATTAGTCAGCGGAGTCCAGAGTGTGCATATGTGCCCATGTTTTGTCAGTACAAAAGTGAAAATTTGAGTTGAGCAATGATGACGTAACAGCCCCAAATCCTAGCACATCTGAGGGTACATTACATGAGCTCAGCAATGATGACATAACAGGCCCAAACCCTAGCACACCTGAGAGTACATTACATGAGTTGAGCAATGATGACGTAAGAGGCCCCAAACCCTAGCACACCTGAGGGTACATTACATGAGTTGAGCAATGATGACGTAACAGCTCCAAACCCTACCACACCTGAGGGTACATTACAGGCATTATTCTGACTTTAAATCCAACACTTAGGCCCCAACACCTGCCAAAATGGGAACAAAGACCTCATCCATCAGAGAGAGACCTTGTCCACAGTTCCAGGAAAGCATCCTGCCTTCCTCTAGCTCCCCTCCTCCAACATCCCCTTCCCTCTCATTTCTCTGAGGACCACTTATTACTTTCACGGGCGAACATATTTGGAATTTGGAAATATGATCTTGGTTGTAGATATGTTTTTACTTCAAAGTTTCTAACATGTGCTTTTTTAAAAATTATGCTTAAACTACTTACATTTTATTGCGATGGCTGACACATTTAGAGCAGTTTCTGTCATTATTTTTTAGTTCTGTTTTCTATACCTTTTCATGTTTTTGCATTTTCCCTTGATAAAATTCCTCCCATCCTTCTTTCATTTCATTCTTTCTTGCTTTCTTCCTTCCTTTCTCTTTCCCTCCCTTTCTTCTTTTCTTCCTTCCTTCCTGTCTTTCTTTCTCCTTCCTTCCTTTCTTTCCTTCTTTCTTCCTTCCTTCCTCCTTCCTCCCTTCCTCCCTTCCTCCTTTTCTTCCTTTCTTTCTCCCTTCCTCCTTCCTTTCTTCCTTTCTACCTTCCTCCTTCATTTTCCTTCCTTCCTTCCTTCCTTCCTTCCTTCCTTCCTTCCTTTCTTCTCTCTCCTTTGCTTTCATTGTTGCTCATTTTGAAGCTGTGTTGTATCACATGACATTGCCATTAAATTTCTGATACAAATATTTTAAAATGTTAATGGAAATTGGAGCACCTATCCACCAAACACTGTCATTTTAGATGACTTCTCTCTAATCATATGCTGACATTTTATCCAATGTGTCAGTATACAATTCAGTTGACTCCACAAAATGGGTGAAAATGCTGCATGCCATGTGGGTGATGAAGGAGGACAGCCCCCCCCTGAAGTTCCATTAACATCCCCTTTCTGTCACACTCTTTCATCTAGTACTTCATTTATTCAGTATTACTATTTTATGAGATTAATGTGTATATTTACATATAGTTATAAGCAGGTCATTCTCATTGTATACAATTTGTTTCTATAAATAAAGAAAATGCATGTTTCTATTAAGAGGTATTGGACTATATCCAGCTGCTTTTTCTGCTATCTTTGGTGAACATGGATGTACATCTTTTAAAACCAGCCTGATTTCTGTTCCTGACAGCTGATCTGTTTCTTATGGCTCCACTCATGCAAAACATTTTATCTTCTGGCTTTAATGTCACTGTTATCTAGGGACCTAACTTTTTTACTTTTCATGAAGTTCCTTCAGATGGAATCTCATATTTTAAACTCATTTTCTCCCAGTGTTTTACTCATGTCCACTATTCTTATTCATTCTTATATGCGGCATTCATTTTCTCTTGATTCCTCCCTATGTCTTTGTCTTTTGCTTTTCCTTCTTATAATTCTCTAGGCCTTTGATTGATTGTTCTAAATTGTTGATTCTCTCTCTCTTTCTCTTTCTCCCTCCCTCATACTTTCTCCTTATATTTTAAAATATTTTTAAAGTAATAATTTGTTTACAAACTGGTACTTCGAATTTTTCAGTTCATTTATTTACCACTTCATTAAAAAATTCTGTGACAACTTATAATTTACAAAATTATAATGTACAAAGTTATATAACAATTAAGAAGTGTAGAATACCTGAACGAAGTTTATTAATATACCCACAGCCTTAAATCCTAGCACTTATGCCTCAAATACAAAGTTGCTCGACTCCCATTTTGTTCCCTCTGACCCTCATCTTTTCTCCTCTGCCTCTGGCAACCACACTACACTTAATTTGTGTACGATTAGTTATTTTTAGATACTTTTTGCATTCTACTTCCTAAGTAAGAATACTAATTATTTGTCTAATTTCATGTTCCATACCTTTTTTAGAATTAATATTTTTCCTTTTTCTATTATTTTCTTTAAAAAACATTTCTTATTTACTTTTTTCATTTTCTAGGAGTAAATTTTTCCTAAAACTATATATGTTTTGGGCATGTAGTACTTTTTATTTCTTGTATTATTGTATAATTTTTTAAAAGAAATTTTACTTTTTCCAGTTTAATTGAGTTAATAGACAACTATAACCCTAAATACCTTATGTCAACATACATAAAGCAAATAAAAATATGGATTCAGTCTTTTTTTTTTCTCCATTTTCTACCGTGGGCTTTCTGTTTCTGTTCAATCTGGACTGAAGCCAAACTAGCACGAGATGCTACTGACTCAACTCCACCCCTAATATTGTGCAGCCTTTGGATGAGAAAATAGTTGAGGTTATTGAGTTGTGATCATCAGAGAGCTTTATGATTGGGCATCTTTCCTACACAGTTCTAAAACAATTCCTGAGGATCCAGTTCCACTAAGTGAAGATAATCTTCTCTTGTATTCAGTGGTTTCTGGGGTCTCATCATAATGGTACAAACTTAAAGTATAGAACCTCCCAGTGTTCTTTCCCTTTATGTAGTATGCGAAAGTATCCTTCCTCCCTCCTCTTTCCACAGCTTCTCCTTCTCATACTTCATTACATTTATGACTGTCATACTGTAATAGCGAACATTCCTCCAAGTGGGTTTCATCTTGAATCTTTAGCAACCGCTTCCTAGAGATAATTTTCCCTATATCATTACAATTAAAAACACTCTTAGCAGAGATCATTGCAACAAAAGATCCCTGAATTTCTTCAAAATATGTGTGGTATCTGTTGGGAGCCGACTCCTAGCAGAAAGCAGCTATCATCTTTGCAGCCATCTCAGGCCATATACCCTGACAAGAGACTTGTTTTCAACCGCCTACAACAGCTAAGTACATTCTGATAAACATCTTGTTTTTCTCATATATCTTGTTTTGCTGTTTAGTGACCCCAGCTGCAAGGCTCACATGGTATCCACGCTGCAAGGCACGTGGCATATGTCTTCAGGTGTGTTCCCCTGCTTGTCCACGAGGGGAAGGCATGTGGTAAAGCATATAAATACCCAGGATTTCCTTTCAGTAGTGAGAGACTTGATCAGACCCTCTGTCTTGTCTCCATTCTTCATGTCTCTTGCCCATCCATCCCCACTCTCTCTCTTGCTAGACCCTGTTGACTGACAGAACGGGTCGTTACATAGTGGCACTCAAGGCTGGGCTCCAGTAAGCAGGATACAGTGAAGGACGCCATGGGAATTGGAAGCGTGCATCCTCACTCCTGCGCTGGAGAACTGTTGACTGACGGAGCGGGCCCAGACAGGTATCTAAGTTTAGCACAGAACTGGATTCCCAGATGCAGTAGTCCCTCCCAACACTTTAGTCCATGTCTTTTTAAAAACTGAACTTGATTGGAAATCAATTTGGCTTTTTCTAATAAAATTAGGAATAGTTCTACCTCAAGACACAGCTATACCATGCCTGGGCATATACTCAAAAGATGTTCTACCATACCACAAAGACACTTGTTCAACTATATTCATAGCAGCGTTATTTGTAATAGCCAGAAACTGGAACCAATGCAGATGCCACTCAACTAAAGAATGGATTTTTTAAAAATGCAGTACATTTACACAATGGACTACTACTCAGTTATTAAAAACAAGGACATCATGAAATTTGCTGGCAAATGGATAGAATTACAAAATGTCATTCCAAGTGTGAGTAGCCAGAACCAAAAGAAAGTACATGGTATGTACTCATTTATAACTGAATATTAGCTACAAAGTACAGGATAACCATGCTACAATCCACAGACTCAAAGAAGCTAAGTAACAAGGAGGGCCCAAGGAAAGATGCTTGAATCTCACTCAGAAGGGGAAATACAATAGACATCACAGGTGAATGGAGGGAAGGAACAGGAAGGGAGAGAATATAGGGAGATTAGGGAGCTGGGCAGGGGTATCAGGTGTGGCAGGGGATGGGGAAAGAGGGCTGGGAGAGAGAATGGAAATCCATGGGGGGTATCTCTGGGACAAGCCAGCGCCATGGGATGGAGAGGCTCCTGAGATGATATGGAGGTGAAGGTGACCCTAACTGAGACTCCTAGAAGCAGGGACATATGGAGCCTGAAGTGACTACCTTCCATAGCTAGGCAGGACTTCTAGTAGAGAAATAATGACACCAACCCAACCACAAAATCTTTGACCTAAATTTGTCCTGCCTAGAAGATGTGCAAGGATAAGATGGAGCAGAGGTTGAGGGGATGACTAACCAATGACTGGCCCAGCTTGAGATCCATCTAATAGGACAGTGCCAATCCTTAACATCTATTAATGATACTCTGCTATGCTTGTAGACAGGAGACTAGCATAACTGTCTTCTGAGGCTTCATCAGCAGCTGATGGGAACAGATGCAGAGACCCACAGCCAACATTGAGCAGAGCTTTGGGAGTCTTGAGGAAGAGTGGGGTGGAGGATTGAGGAGCTGGAGGGTCAAGGACACCACTGGAAGACCTACAGAGTCAACTAACCTGGACCCTTGGGGCTCACAGAGACTGAATTACTGGCCAAAGAACATGCATGGCTTGGATAAGGCCCCTGCGTATATGTAGCAAAGGTGCAGCTGGTCTTCATGTGGATCCCTAATAACTGGAACAGAGGATGTCTCTGGCTCTGTTGCCTGTCTGTGGATCCACTTCCCCTAACTGGGTTCCCATGGGAGGAAAGAATGGTGAGCTTGAGGGAGAACTGAGAGGAGAGGATGGAGGGAATGAGATTGGATGTAAAGTGAATAAATAGATTAATAAAAAATGTGGGAAAAAACACTAAAGTTGATTTAGGAGAATATTCCAAAATTCGTCTAAGACACTTTCTGTATCTTTATCCTCTCAGCACTGCGGTGGGTTTTTCTTTGCTTTGATTCAAATATTTTTTTTGCTCTGATAGCAACAATTACAGTTTGATATTACAAGATTTACTTCATCATTGTGACTCAGTACTGGGGTGATTTTTGTAGATCTTGCTGCTTCTATTTAGTTGTTTTTAATACATTTTTGTGGTTAATGGGGAAAATGCTGAAATGATTTTATATTTCTTTTCTAAATCTTGTATTTTTGTTGTTGCTGCTGCTCTTAATCTCTTTTAGTCTTGTCTAATTTTTTTCCTGTGTGCCAACTGCAGAGATTTTTTTTTTTTTTTATCAAATCTGCTTAGTAATTTGTTTGAAGCTCTCATGAGCATGCATCCACTCATAAAATAGGCAAGCATCTCCTAAAATCACGATCTATTCCATTTTTTAATGTTTGAGAATTTTCTATATGCATATGAGTCTTAATCAAGTCTATCTACTTATTCCACCCTCCGATTCTTCCCCAATCCACCCACCACCGTCGCACTCCCAACGTCATGTGCTTTTGTTCCTTAAAATCCATTGAATCTAACTAGTGTTGTCAGTATGGCCATCTCCTGGAGCATGGATAGTTTTATAGGGGTTTCATTCTTAAACAACATTGGCCACCTTCCCCCAGTAGCTATCCATTGCCAATACCCCCTGAACTAGGTGTAGGACTTCATATACCCTCTCCCATTTATGTTGGGATTTTGGCTGAATTGATTTCAGCATACTGTGAGTTCATACTGTAGTGGCACTGTCATGTCTGGTAAATTCTATTTTGGCACATTATGCCCAATACTATCAGCTATTACAATCTTTCCACTCATTTTTATGGTGTTCCATGGGTCTTTCAAGGAAGACATGAGATATAACTACCTCATTTATGTCTAAGAACTCCATAGTCTCTTATTGTTTGCACTTGACCAGTTGTAGGTTTCTCTGTTAATCAGCAATAAGGATAAGAAGAAGCTTCTGATGCAAGCTGAGAGATGTATCCATCTACAGATATAACAACAAGAACTTAGGGGTCAGTTTTGTAACTGTTTATTTATCGTAAGGATAATATTAAGTTTTTCCCTAGGTCCTATGATCCAGCCAGCCATATTTTTTCTGTTCAATTAATGATATCAGGATTGAGTTTCATCTTATGAAGCAGATCTTATATTCAATCCAAAAGTGACTGGTTACTCTCATAGTATTTGAGCCACTAGAACATATCTTGCTAGTGTAGTCATTCTTGTAGCTTACAGGGTTCACATTTGGTTTAAACTCTTGATAACCTTTCTCTCCTAGTAGTGTACGTGTGTGTGTGTGTGTGTGTGTGTGTGTGCATGTGTGTGTATATATATTGTATATGCATGTTATATATACATATATAATGTATATGTATATATTAGAAAGATTCTATAGTAGTAAGTTTCCATATGACATTTTCAAAGATTTTCAGTCATCCTTTCCCATACTCCAGCCTGTAATCAGCCCTTCTATCCCCCACCCCATTTAAACTTACTTGTTCCAGAATGTGAGGGCAATCTGACTGTAACATCTGTAATATCATTAATCACTATGGTTGATTCTGCAGATCGAGATACCTAGAAAGTTCTCCCCTTCATCCCTCAATGCTCCACAAGCACCTCTCCAGAAGTTGTAGACTTGGTCAGATAGAATGACCTTCCTTGATAGAGAAGGACCAGTCTTCCTTCAGGGGTGTAACCAGTAGCTGTGCTTCCTAGCTAGAACCTACAAAAATATAACTTTTTGTATTTGTTTATAGTAAAGGTTATGACTCATTTTTTTAATTTTGATGGACCCTCAATGGACCTGAGCTTTATTGAGTGTGATATCCATAGACAATTCATCACTTTCTTTATACGTTTAATAAATGTAGCTTTTGGTAAGTTCAATTTTAATAAACATGGAGCTTAACTTGATTATAGCTACACACTTTCCAACTTGCTCACTTTTTTTTCCTCTTCTTGTGTTGAATTAAGCAATTATACTTTTTCACATATGCAGGAATCTTCTGCGGGGAATAATATTGCGACTTACTTTGCCAATAACATTTCTGTTGCAGCCATATGACAGGAAGCAATTTTAGTATTTTCCATAGGAATTGAGTTCATTTCTCTAAGGTTTCCACTGCATATATTGAATACACACATGTAGAAATCTACTGAAACTGAATGGTAAGGATGATGCTGGGACACACTTTTACACTATGTTCATAATATAATCTTCTTTTACACTGTCCCTTTCATGGAGGGGGTGATACAGGAATAGGGAAAGATGAAGGTATAGGCAGATCATAAAAAGAAACATTCTTTTTCCATCACTTTAAATATTTAAATATGAAGCAATGGTTTTCTAAAGGAGGTGGTGGTATCTCAGTGACTTAACTGGTTTATTTCAATGCCCAGCACAGATTATCATCTTCCTACAGCCTTGGCAAATGATTGTGGAGCATCTAGACATAAACAGAGACATGTGCAGATGAAAATTGGAATAGTGCCAGTTGTCCTGAGTTAGGCTTACAAAGTCATCATCTGAACCCTGGGGGAAAACTATGTTGATCAGTTTATAACCAGTAGAAACTCATCTGGTCCAATTTTGGAATACAGTTTATAATTTAAAACCAATTGTGCTATCAACATTACTGTATTATGCAAGTGACAGCCATAGTTAATCAATTTGGACCCACTCCTTCTACTACCTCTCAGCAGAACATTCCAGAAACTCCTTCCAGTGAAGTAGAGTCAGCAGGTGAGATATCATTATTCTTCAGCCTATACCCTGAATGGTTCCTGATCACCTGCAGTTCTTATTACAGTAAGAAGCCTAGGAGAATTTGTTAGGCCCGATGTGGGCCTGTTTACTGATGAATGCCTTAATGCCATCTTTGAGGTGCCAGACCGCTCAAAGATGACTTTAAGCAAGTCCATGAAGTGATTTCTACAGAACATTCTTCACTTAAGGAAAATCTTACTCTTGAGTTTAAGTTGTAACTGGTTCATTGTTGAGGCACAATATCTTTTTACATGAGTGACACTTGACAAAGATAGATGAAGGACACCCTTGAGCTGTTTTGAGAAGAACAACTTCTGGAAACCTTCCATAGCAACTCTCTGACTTGGTGTACCTTGTCACCGTGAAGACACTCAGAAGTACCTCATGCCAGGACTTAGGAACACCCTGCAGGAAACACACACACCGCGCGCGCGCGCGAACACACACACACACACACACACACACACACACACACAACACTGTTAGGTTCTTTGAGAAAGAATGCATAGATTTTTATCTGTAATTGATGTATATTGCTTGCAGAGACATATAGTAGTATAATACTAATGATCAAGTCAGGCTATTCAGCCTTTCCAGCTTCTCAATATATTATTTCTTTGTATTGAGAACCTTAAATTCTCTTCTTTTCAAAAATGAATATAGTAAGTATTGCAGACTTTGCCATACACTGACTGCTCATATCCAACAGAAGAGAGTTTGGAAGAAGGCAGATTTATTTATTTATTTATTTATTTATTTATTTATTTATGGTCACTCTCCTGCTACATATAAAACAAATATTCAATGTAGAAAACTCTAGAATAGAGGAAGAAAGTAAGTATTTTTGCATATCTATTTTATATCAAAATTGTGTTTGCCCAGAAGGCCCATTCTTATAGGCATTTCCTACTGTGGAGCCCATTTTTGCCCATTAACTAAAGTTAAAAAGAACTAAGGAAATATCCAGATTTATCAGTCTGTAGTGTTCTTTGCAGTGTCAGGGTCTTTTGTTGGCTTTTTGTTTTCCTTTGTTGAGTATCTCTACCCGACTCTCTGCCTGTCCAGCTTCATTCATCCTACAATAAAATGGAATATCGGTTTAGGAATGTGTTGACTCAGAATTATATCATCTATAGCCAAGTGACAGCAGTGGGCCTTCTTATCCTTGATTCTGACACATCATATTAGCTGCAGCTTTAGGTCAGAGTAGTTGCCACTGAGAATTCAGTGGGGGAGGATAAATAGATTGTCTTCCTTGGCTTGTGATGCTAGAGTAGTCAGCATGACTGGCTTGCCTGCAGAGGGAGGGACTTGAGCTGTGTTTTCTGACATCAATCAACCGCTCCCATTCTCTAGTGGAGAAGCATCTGGAAACTTTCATGTTTTACTGTGCCGTATTTCTCAGGACTTTGTCCTTCCCTCCACACAGTGAAAAAGAACTGTCTGCTAGCCAGGCTTTTGGGAACGCTGAGTTTTCTAGGTGGGCAATATTCTCCTTAATTGTGTAGAGGTAGAAACTGTTGCATCTTAGTTAAAGGTAATCCAGAAGAGATCACGTTCTAAGGAAACAATGTATCAATGAGACAACTCAGAAGCAGTAGAATGAGAATCTCCCTCTTGGCATTGGAGAGCAGAGGCAGCAAGCTGCGGGTCCAGTGCTGCAGATAAGAGACTCCCACCAGGTTCTTCTTCCTGGTTTTTTGGTTTTGCTTCTGTTCCTTCTCACCAAAACCAAGGGAGGAATGGGATATTATCTTTTGGATAATATTTCCATGAGAAGCTCCAAAGCTGTGAAACGCCAGGTTCTAGAGGAAGAGCTGCCCCCTCCTGCTGTCGTGGTGACCCCCTAAAGTTTTTATCAGCCCCCCTCCAGAAAGGCATTAAGTCCACCCACCTGGTTAAATGACTATTCACCTCCTGACTTGTGGTCTGTAATTATCATTCCATTTCTGGGGAGCCACGGATACATCCAGCTACAGACCCAGTTCAAAGCGAAGAGGGGGAACATGAAACTGCCATATCTGGCTTATCTTCTTTTTTTTTTTTTCCTTTTTTTAAGTAAGCAATGAAAGGACTAAGAGAGTACACACATTCTTCATGTCTTGGATCAACAAAGGAGCCATGCCAAATGTCAGATTAAATATTCCACAGCTGAAGTGTTTGCACAACTTTCAGTGGCTACCATTTAAAGAAACAAAAACAGCGATGGGCCTCAAAAAAATTACCCTTCCTTTGACACGCCCACAGTGTTCTGCCAGCAGTTGCTCCAAGTTGGAAGGCCAGGCCCTGCATATCTTGTCCATGGACCAGTGTGTGCCAACTGGCAAGCATAGATTTGGATATCCATTCCATACAGGGGCATGAAGTCCTACTGTGTGCCTCACAGGCCACAATTGTACTGCTGTCTTGTTTCACCCATGACTGTGTTGGCTGAGGAGCTGGCCCTTTACAGAAGGAATTTCCTGATTCTTCAAGTATCTGTCATGTTTCAACAATGAGTTTGCACTCTCTGTGCTGCGTGTCTTTTCAGTTTGGGTTGGCTCCGAGGGACTGCTGGGGAAACCAGAGACAGATCTTTTATTGAAACAAAATAATAAGTCTGAACAAATCAGCCTTGTTATCATTGGCTCTGGCAAGAAGCATATTCTTCTCAGCTTTATATTTCTACAGGATTGCTCAAGAGGCGATGCTTCCCTTGCCAGGTTATGTGAAGGACAGAAGAGAACAGAAAGAGCTGGAATGCTTGGAGAAATTCGAGGGTTTTGTGCATTTTCCAAATTACCTTTCCTTATAATCTGAGGTGGTCGGTGTTTCTCCCCTCATTTCTCTTATAAGGAAAGAGAAGGGCAGAGCATCTCTTACCTGGCCAATGTTGCGTGGGTGGCAGTGTAGCTGTAAAGTTGACATTGGCCACTTGCTCTCTGTGCTCTCAGGCAAGTTGCTTCACCTCTATATTCTAATTTAGCTCTTTTAGAAAATGGAAATAGTAACAGGAATTGTTTGCTGATATTGACATAGAATCTTGAGTATGTGAAGTGAGCCCAGGAGCAAAAGGCAAGGCAGGTCAGCTACCAGCGACCGTGCAGACTGAGACCAAGGGCTGGTCTTCCACAGCAGATAGTGAGGGCAATTTACTCTTCTGGAAGTTACTATCTTTCCCTGTATTCTCCATAGCAAGGTTGGAGGCAACCAGAGACTCCAAAAGAGAGTGTTTGTATTCTTTTATTTTTATGTGCTCTTCCGGGACTAGAGAGTTGGCTCAATTGTTAAGAATGCTTAGTCCACTGCAGAGTACAGGGTTCAGTTCTCAGCACCTACCTAGCATGACTTACACCACCAGAAAACTTAGAAAATGGGATTGGATGTTCTCTTTGACCTCCCTGAGCACCTGGAGACCTGTGGCGCTTATAACTTCTTCACACACACATACACATAAATATATAAATAAATATATACAATTACTTTTCCATGGAGGTGAACTAGGCCTGAGGCTCTAGCTCAGATTACAACAACTGCAAAAGAAGCTGCCTTTATGTAACCAAGTAGAGTAAGTCTCCACGGGCACATCTGGGCTCTGTCCTATCATTCCCAGGTAAGCACTGTAGATTTAGAGCAGAAAGCACAAAGTCATAGCTGCTGAGGTCTGGTCCATTCCAGCTTGACTGTTTGTTATAACGGGTATCAGTCATCAGAGGGCCTGTCGGTGTGATGCTTCAAAACCCCACCCAGATGCTTCCCACATGGCAGACTGTGTGGTAGTCCTGGATCCAAAGATGATTCAGAAAAAACCCTTTCTTCCCAAATGAGGCTGTAGACTACAGAGGGCTTTCTGTCCTCATGTTTTGATTCTACACCTTCTAAAATCCATTCAGAATAAAGGTTTTTTTTCCATACATCCTTATTAGTCGGCACATAATGAGACAGTTTCGAAGGTTTGTGATGAGGGTTCCATAATTTCCCCAGCAAGAAAGCAAAACCAAAAAGGATGAGAGAGGCTTATAATACAGTCACTGGGTTAGTCACTTGAAGTTGCCCTTCTCCAACTAAGGTGTCCTGCTAAGGTGTGAGGGCTGATGTTGGTCCACCTTACCCCAGGAAATTACCAGAAGAGCTGAATACCTGATTCAGCTTTGCCACAGACAAGCTATGAGATTTTAGCTAAAATTTTTCATCTTGCCTTGGTCATATGTTTACCTGGAAAACGGAGAAGATGAAGACTATTCAAGCTATAGGTGCATCATCCAAAAATGAAAAGAGCAATTCCCACAGAAGTCTCTTTTGTGCACTAAAGGCACACTTTCTTATATTGCGTCTCTTATGTTTACTTGCTTCTATTGTAGGTAAAATTTTCAGAATAATTTTACCATTTCAATGTCTTCCTGTATAGCCTATGCATATAAATGTTTCAATAAGGAGAGTGTAGAAAGGGATAGCATAGAGAACAATTTCTCACTTCCACACCCTGAAGGGCCTTAACAACATGAGATGAAATAAAACTGTTTTTCTGAGGACCCGTGCAGTGTTCCCAAGGTTGGAGATCTAGCAGGCTCTTAACTGAACAACTCTCTGCTTGACTTCAAAGTGCAGTTCCTTAACTATTGTTCAATAAGTGTAAGACTATGAGCATATTACTAATTTGGAATAGGCAAAGAAGAATGACCTCTTGTGTGTGTGCTAGTTTATGGTTGTAGCTGTTACTTTCTCCACACTGTGAAAAATGATTAGCAAAAGCAACATAGGGGAAAGAAGGATTTATGCTCACTGATAATTTAAGAAGGGATATGATCCATCATATTAGAAAGGCATGGTGGCAGGCATGAGCGCATACTGCATCCAGCCAGGAAACAAAGGGAACGGATGCTGGTCCTCTTGTCATCTTCTCTTCTCCATTGAGTCTAGCCTAAGGGACATGCTACCTACATTTAGGGTGTGTATGCCTTCTTCAGTTAATCCTCTCTGAAAATACCCCCAGCAGACACATCTACAGGTGTGTCAGCTAGGTGATTTCAAATCCAGACAAGTTAAAAATGAAGATTAACCACCGCGAAGGCTTTGCTTGAGGCTTAGATAAGAGTTATAAATATGTATGTGTGGATAGAAATTTACATGATCTAAGCAATAATCAGTGAGAATATTTAATACTGGCTAAAAGATGTGGCATCTCTTTACAATCTTCTCTTCTAGCAGGACCTTTGTCCTCTCTGAAGTAGAAAAAGGGCTGCATTACAGTCACTTCTCCCTGAAAAACCTCAGCTGTGAATTCCCAGAGTCCTTTGTAAGATCATTTTTTGGGTCCCATTCTCTTGCCCTGGAACCTTTGGTGCTTGGAATATTATCCTCCCCAAGTCCTGTTTGGCTTATTTTTGTTGCCAGTTTAGTCTATTTGTTTGATAAAATATACTCACAGTGGCTACTTGGTGGAGAAATTATTTTCTTTCACAATTCCAGTACATTGGCAGGAATAGCCTGAGAGATCTTACTGCTCACATTATAGCCATAGCCAAGGGTAGAAAGAGAGAGTGTAAACATGACTGACTTCTACTGGCTCTCTCTCTCTGTCTTCAGCCAGTGCCCAGTCCATGAAGTAGTGTCAGCCACATTAAGGGTTAGTATTTCTTCTTAAGAAAGTCTTTCAAAAGTTACACCCACAGGCCAACGCAATTTAAACAATTTTTCACTGAGACTCACACACTATCAGCTGACAATTAAAACTACCAATCACGCCTATGTGCTTAGTTCTTGGAGAGCTTTCTCAAATGTCATTTATCAGGCAGACTAGACTAGGCCTTTTAAAATTGCTTCTTTTATTTTTTTTGAGATTATAATATAATGTTTTAATAATCGTTATAATAATATAATATATATAATAATCATTTCTATGTTCTCTTTGCTCTTTCCAAACCCTCCATATATCCCTCCTTGTTCACTTTCAAAACCCATGGTCTCTCTTTTTATTAGTTGTTGTTACATATATACACATACATACACACACATACACACACACACACACACACACACAACAAAACTACAAATATATATTATATATATATATATATGGCATACACACACACACACACACAAAACATATGCTCAGTCTGTGTTCAGGACTGACTATCTCATATTAGATAACCAACTGCTGTGCTCTTTTGTCCCTGTGAAGACCATTTCTCCCACTGTCAGCATCTCTTAATTGTGCTCGTAAAGTTGAGACCATTCGCTACTCATTACCCCTGCCCCAATAGCATGCCTATTGTTATTGTCCTTGTTCAGCTCATGTTTAGGCAGACATGTTGGTGAGACTTTGTGAGTGTGGCTTCTGTAATTACTAGGAGACACAGTTTCACATCAATCTTCCTGATTCTCTAGTTCTTAGAATATTTCTGCCCTCTTTTCTTTACAGTTCCCTGAGCCTTAGATGTAGGAGTTGTGCTCTAGATGTATCAGTTGGGACTGGAAACACAACTCTGCATTTTGATTGGTTGTGGTTCTTCTCCTGTTCTCTCACCTCGAGTCTCCAGTTCCTCTCTCTTCAGAGTGTTCAAGCTGTCCACTTCTCTTTCTCTCCCATCTGTCCACCACATACTTGTGGCAAGTGAGAGCCTGTGGCTTGCCTCTGCCATAGGGCAGAAGGGTAGGGCGGTGGGCATCTTTCTGTTGTCACACTGTATGGCATGGCAAAACACAGATTTCTGTCTGTCTTCTTCCTCCCACGCTGTGCTGCCTAGATTTAATTTGATTTTTATTTGTCCCAGGCATAAAACAGCTTTGGCCAACGAGCCAAGAACCAAGCTAGAATGAACAAAGGTCTGCCATCTGCTCTGCCCCTGACTGATATAACACTGTCAACACGATGTTGGTTTGCCCGTTGCTGGTGGTGGGTACCTGTGTTCTTGTAGGCACTTTTTATCTCAAGGCATATTATATCCTTGTTTTGCAAGTGCTCTACCACTGAGTTATACTTCAGTTCCATTTATAGATATATTGACCATTCATCTGACCCGAGGCAATAAAAACAAAGACTTAAATTGTTTATTGCTATGTCTGTAGCTGATTCATATGTACATATCTGCAGGTCCTTGTATAACACTTAAAGATTTGCTTGGTTATTGCAGATCTGCAGACATTTCATTAAATACAGTATTTCATTTGTGACTTGCGTCAGATTCAATGGAATGGGACTTTTATCCTTGTGGTACTCAGTTTGAGCAACTATAGCAGTATCACAGGCTTGGGGCTTCTTAAACATCAACGTTTCCCATTAGTAACCTCCCCACCCTTTGCCAAGAAAATTTTATGATATTAAAGGTACATAGGTCCTTTAGTTACTTTATCCATTGCTAGGACAAAATACCCCGACAAGAGCAACTTCAATAAAAAACAGTTTACTTGGCAGGTACTTCCAGGGAACAGTCCATCATAGCTTGGAATCCATGGCAACGGGAGTTTGAACTACCTGGCCACAGCGCATATGCAGTCAAGAAGCAGAAAGAGATGAATACTTGTGCTCAGGTTACAATCTCCTTTTTATTCAACCCCAGCCCACTGAAATCATGCCACCCATGTTTAGGGTGCATCTTCCTGCACTGTTTAACCTCTCAGCCTTGCTAATATATTCTAGATAACCACTGCAGGTATACCTAGAGTTTGTTTCAAGAATGGTTCTAGACCCGGTCATCCCGACAGTCAATACTAACGATAACAACAGGAATATAAAATAGTTTACAAATCAAGCATTTACTTATAATAAGTTGCAAAGAAATTGATTTTAAATTAATTTTTTGGTACACATATAATTTATCACTGAAAATAAAAATGAAATTTTATACTAATGATATGGGTATGCTTTTTTATTTTGCATAAGTGATTGATTATCAGTTACATATTTGATACTGCAGGATGTAAAACATCTTCCAAAATGTTTTTTTGGAGTTGATGGCTATTCTGAGTTTTTTAAACAGTCGATGCTAAGAATGCTGCTTCATGTACAAAATGACAGAAGTGGGTTTAGAACCATTGCAGAAGTCGTTGGAAATTTGGCCCTATCCTAACCCCAGCTATATTTAATGAATTTTTCAAAAAATAAAATTCAACTCAGAAAAAAAATTTAAAGGTTATATTTTTAATTATGTGTATAAGTACGTGTCTGGAAGTAGGTTTGTGTATAAGAGCACAGTGCCTTCATAGGCCAGAAGAGGGTTTCAAATTCCCCACAACTGGAGTCTCAGACAGCTGCAAGCCACCTGGCATGGGCGCTGGGAACTGAACTCTGGTATTCTGCAAGGGCAGGATACATTTTAAATCCCTGAGACATCTCTCCTGGGGCTGAAAGAGCAAAAATTTAAACCAAAGATTGTAAGTCAATATAATTCAAAGATAAACTACCATGATACTTATATATAGGTGACAGTAGAAAAATATTGTCTTTGTTTCCATAAACTCCTATGCTTGTGTAGCTGCAGAAAACTTCATATGTACAGTAAAAAATACTGTAGTTCTTTCCCTAGTACAATTTCCAGTCTGACGCAGCACTTCAGGCCATGTTTGTTCATGCTACATGGAAGTGTCACACGACTAAGGGACTTGTCTCATTGTCTGAACCAAGGCTGCGGTGAAGCCACTCAACAGTATTGAGTGTAATCAAAACATCCTGGATTTGTCACGCACGTGCTTTGTAATTACATTTTGCTGTCATATGGTCATAGGCCTAGGACTGTTGCCTGTTTTGTGGCCCTCCCTATATTCAATTATGCCCTATGGGATTGTGACCCATAGTTAAGAGGCTGTGGGTTCAACGTTTATTCCTCACAGTTCAAGAAGATAAGATGGAGATATTGCTCAACTTATTCCTGGTGAGATCTACTTCTTGATTTTCAAAAGGCAAGTGCCTTTTTTGCCATGTGCTCTCTCGCATGCAGGAAAGAGATACTTTTTCTCCTCCTCCTTTGTATAAGGAAGGGTTCTAATGCCAGGACATGTGCTCCATCTCTGACTCCATTGTCTCCTGATAGTACCACTGCCACTGGGCATCATCAAGCCTTTGACATCTGAATCTTGGGGAGACACAAACATTCACTTCATCATTCTACTTCACAGATACAAAACAACAATTCAGCTAAACATTTTGAGTTTCAAGGGTGGTAAATTCTGGAGTAAGATCTGAAAGACAGTGAATCGATGATCTCTACTAGGGGCCACTGCTCTAGCTGTGTTGGAGCCTCATAATCCCTGCTGATCTGGGACGGAATGGTCCAGCATACTGATGCAGTTCTTCCATCTGAGTTATGGGCCTTTTTGCATAGAAAAGACCCTTTGTACTACCAGCATGACGATTTCAACTTTTGTTTTATTCTTTAACAGTTATAATTTGGGGCTGGGAAGACACCTCAGTTGGTGAAATGCTTGCCACACAAACATGAAAACCTGAGTTCAAACCTCTTGTACCAATACAAAGCTAAACACAGTGGTACATGCCTGTAATCTCAGCACTGGGGAGGCAACGATAGGAAAATCCCTGCTGCTTGTTAACTAGTAATCTAGCTGAATCCTTGAACTCCAGTTATCTTATAGATCCTGCCTCAAAAGGGAGGAGTGATGGAGGAAGACTTGATATCAACCTCTGACCTCCAAACATGTGTACACATCCTTTCACATTCACAGAAACATATACACATATGAACATGCACATGAGTGCACGCACACACATGAACACACACTTGCAGTTACGGTTTTTTTTAAATTCAGCATTGTTTCACAGTTTACTTTATAGTAGGAATTCTGTGTTCAAACTGTTATCTTTTCTTCTCTAAGTTGCAGAAATGGGAAGCCTCTGAGGTAGAATATCCTAAATAGACCACACGGTTCCTAAAAGAGGAGAAGTGGGATTTAATCTCAGATCATCTTGTCTCTGTTTACTTACAACACAGTCTGGTTATCCACATGGCCACAGAGAACTGCCCTGTATTCTCCTGTCTGAGTTGCTTTCTGCAGTAAGTATGTGCTGCGATTGGACTCTCTTTTCTCATGTATCTCCATACTGGAAAGCTCTGTGGATTTACAGCCTCCATTATTTATCTTTTGCTTCTGGAATAAAGATGCTAAGTACTATTTCTGTCTGTATTGGTGCCTTTGGAGGGCTGCTGGTAACAAGACTTCTAAAAGGCAAAATTTTTCTGGAAGGCTGTGGTGCAAAGACATTTCTACTGGCTATAAGCAGGGTCCTGAGAATCACAGAGAGCTCATGCATCTTCTAAAAAAACAAAAACAAACCAAAGGTGTTTATAACAGAGATAAAACTGAATTATACTTCTGCAAAAGATGTGCTTATGTGTTTAAGGCAAAAAGCAGCGCAGTGACTACTAGAGACAAACAAAACTCATCAGAGTAATTAGGGGAAAATAAACTACCCCATGACTAATGCCAAATTCCAAAACAACTTTTCTGCAAAGGCCATTGGACACAGAACCTTTGTGATGCTGTATCCCTCACAGATTTAAGCTAATATAAAGTAAATAAATAGAGGTGGATTTGTGTTTTTGTTAAAAGTAGTAAATATATATGCATATACATACACACAAGCAAATATTGTTTTTAAAAATGCCTTTAAGATGACATATTACACCCCCCCCCGAATTAGGTGATGTCTTTAGTCCCTAAATATTTCTATGACTTTTCAGCAGACCTCAGAATCCTCGAACCCTCAAAGGCAGTCAACTCAGATTCAAAATACAGTGAGATTTTTCCACTACTAGCCTCTCTATTTTTAACAGAAATAAAATATTCACTTTCAAAACAACTGGTCATTACAATGACAGACCCACCCCCTGCTAAGTCCTTCATCTTTCTGAATGGGAATCAAGGGACTAGAAAGGGGTTCTCAGCCCAGAAACTATCTTCTCTATGTTGCAGGAAGAAGGAGGAGAGGGATGATGATGATGATGATGATGATGATGATGAGGAGGAGGAGGAGGAGGAGGAGGAGATGAAGAGGAGGAGGATAAAGAAGAGGAGGAGGACAAGGAAGAAGAGGAGGAGGAGGAATGCATTATTTAGGCATCATGCAGATGAACTCAAGCTCAAAGCTCCATTTATGTTAGTGTTTCTGTATGCATGGTGTGATTCTTCATTTTTTTGTAATCACATTCTCTGTCCTGTCTTTCCTACGGCCAAAGCACAAGGAATTAGAACCAACAGCAACAAACCCCGAATGTTCTTCAGTTGATGACAATAAAAACAACATAACTATGGAACCCTGAATTCACTCAGTAACCCTGACACTCAACACACATGAAAGATTATCTCCTACCTAGGGTGACATAAAGGGAAAACTTGCAGAGAAATCATCTCAGAAGGCTTGACAATGTGGTGCTAAGAATGCCTCCATTCAATGGCACTCTTCCTTGGAAACAGACTCATCTGTAACCTTGGGGGAGAAATTCTGGACCATCATAGCTAAAACTCCCACTGTAGCTTTTGCAACTATAATATAAAATGTTTGGACAGAAAGCTAAGCCTCACTGAAACGCCAATGTTCTCTGAAGATCTGATTTTCTCTATATGTATTCCATTATTCTGCCAAAGCCAATCATATTTTCGTTCTTCACAGAAACTCAAACAATTTTATGTGAAATAAGATTCTTAATATGATTTCCCTAGGAGCAAAACAAAATGATTTGTTTGAGGTTCAAAAATTCACTCCAGCAAATCAGTGCTAGGAACAAGAATTCAATTATGTTATTTTTTGGCTTTGTGTTCTGGACATAAACTGTTTGGTACATCACATAGACTGTTATCTATCCATTCCACTTTGCACTGACCTTAGAAATTGGAGATGTCACTAGAACACTGAGGCATATACAGGTATATCTTATTTTCAGCAAATCCAGAATTTCTAAGAAATTCATGTTTTCAAACTAAAGAGCCTTCTCTTTAACATTCACCAGCTTTGCTACTTGACAAGTCTGAAGTTTCATAAATTGGATTTATTTAAAATTGTGTACACTTATGAGTAAACAAGACAATCAGATTCAGTAAAGCCACAGAATTCCTCAGAGAGTATCTCTTGTTTGTGTTTGGCAGCCACAGTTGCCCTTGGAGATCTGTCATTAGCAACTGACTGGGACCATGTCACCAGTGGATTAGCATTTTAAAAGTACCTAATTATTGTGCTCATTTTATCTATGAGTAGTTTCAAAATGTAATTGTGTGGCAGCTGGTCAGGTTTAGTAGATATATTTTATATATCAGTATTTATATATATATTTTTATATATTAGTAGTTTTATTTTATTTGTGATTGACAACTGTATTTTCTTATAGAGATGTGATGATATATGCATACACTGTTCAATGGTTAAATAAGGCTAGTTAGCATAACCGTCATCTCACATACTTATAGGCTGTTTATTTTTTGGTATAAGTTTGTTTTTCTTTTTGTAGTAGAAACACCCAAAATCTCTTTCAGAATCCTTGAAATACACATTATTAAATACTTACTTAACTGTGCAGTAAAAGTACTACAGCTGATTCTTTCTAGTAAGACTTTTATTATTATTGTTTTTATTATTTTAATGGTATCTTCCCTTTGTCATGATCCTGTCACCAATAATCATCATTTTACTCTTTATTTCTGTGATTGTGCCTTCTTTAGATACCATGGAGAACTGAGAGAACACAGTACTTGTCTCTCTGTGCCTGGCTTATCACGTAGAATAATGTCATCTGGATTGATCTCCTGTTGTTGCAAGTGGCAGAATTTCCTTCTATTTTTAAGAACTGAATAGCACCTCATTGTGCATATACGCCGTGCTTTGTTTGTCCAGTCCATTCATCAGCTGATGGACACTGAGTGATTTCACATCTTGGCTATGGTGAACAATGCTACAATGAGCGAAGGAGTGTGCACTGATACACTGGCTTCATTTCCTTTGGAAGCATACCCAGAAGGAGTATTGCTATGTCCAAGGGAAGTTTATTTTAAGACACTGCCTTACAATGTACCAGAGAGTGTCTTGAACTTGCTATGTAAGCCAGGCTGGCCTTAGACTTGTGGCCCTCCTCCCTCTGTCTCTCAAGTGCCAGAATTTTAGGCATACATTCCAAACTCGGTTTGGTAATTCTATTTTTAATTTTTTTTTTTTAGAAAAACTAACTGGATATAGTGATACACTACTTTAATCACAGCATTCAGGAGTATGGTAGGCTGATTTCTGAGATTTCAAGGCCAGATTGGTCTACATGGAGAGGTCTAGACCAAGACATGTCTACACTTTAAGACACTCTCTGAAGGACGATGATGGTGGTGGTGGTGATAATTTTTTTCTCATTTACTGATTAAAGAAAACCACTAAAGATGCTTTCAGACACAAGCAACAGAACACTGAAACAAAGTACCTTCAATGACAGAAATTTATTATCTCGTATAACAAGCAATCTCATCACTTTACAAAGACACTTGGTTGTCTTCCATGGCCAAGAGTTTGGCTGAGTTCAACAAAAGAACATATTTTTTAAAAAGTTGTCCAAGAGTAGTTGAGAGAATGTCAAAAGGGAGAGTTAGAAAGCAGCAAAACAAGAAGATGTTCCTAGTACCTCTCTTCCACCCACTTCTCTTCCAGCTTAGTGCAATAGCTCACTTCTGTCCATCAAAGACTTATCTTCAAAATGAAGAAAAGTTAGGGTAAGTGTCACTTGTGAACATAATGTTCTCATCTCATAGATGCTCTTTAGCTGAGCATGGAGATAACTAAAAGAATCTTCTCTACTATATGAGAATATGTCATTTTAATATTTCATTTGAAAACTATTTCAAAGAGTTTTATTTGCTGCCACCAAATGTACTTAAAATATTTATCCTTAATGACTCTCTGGTCATCTCATAAATGTCCCCATTCCTCCCCAAAATCCATCAAGAAAGTCATCCATGGTCTCTTCATACTGTCCACAGTTGTGGTACAGTTGTCAGGTACCCTCTCAGAGTTCAGATAGGAATGCCCAAGTCAGGAATCCTTTTGGAAGAGTGTCCTCTCTGACCCTATAATAATTGCCATGAGGTTCCATTTTATAACTTAGGATAAAGGAATATGGACTTAAATTTTTAAAGGAAAATAAAACCCTCTCTGTTTTGCCTAGTTTGTGAATATATAAACTTTCTCATTCTGCAGAATACTAACAAGGCCCCAACACCCACTTAAGACAGGCAGCACTCAATTCTCTGCTACACAATCAATACTGTTGATAATGATGTAGATGTCAAGTAGCCTGCCTGTGTAGATCAGATATATCTCCATACCTTGGGGCTCATCTCCTTGTGATGTGCTTTTGTAATAACAATAATGTAAACTGTCTAACTTAATTCTTCCATACTGTATCCTTATATACTATGATTCTCAAGAGGGTTTTGATGAAAGAAAAAGTACACACAATCTTTGGAAACAAAATGACATGGGCTGGGAAACGAAAGAGACTGGGATTTTGGTCCCCAGTCACAGCCAAATGCTTGCCTTTCTCCATCCCTCAACTTCAGCTTCGGTAGGCTTTAAGTAGTAGACAGATTCATGTAAAGGAAGGGTATGGTAAAAAAATCATTGAAAGATATTGATATACAGATATATATTTAGTATTTAGTGAGCACTTGGTTCTGAAAGGGACAGTTCCTGTTATCATTGTGTCAACATAATATTTAATTTCATCATAGACAGTCACTGTGCATCATACAGTGTTACATATCAACCCCTTAAACAATGTGTTTGCTTTAGTGTTCAGTTAACTGTGCATAGCATTGTTGTATAAGGGCACTCTCACTAAAGTGGACATTCATAATGAGCAAATTCTCCCATACTCCAGTACCCTCCTCCCTCCATTAGATCCTTGGTTCCTCTCAACAGTTCTCCTTCTACTCTCATGTTACGTATCATCCATGGTTTTATGCATCTATATAAATTTAGCCATAGAATATTATATATATATATATATAATATGATATATATATATATGATAGATACATATATATCATACACACACATACACATACACACACACACACACACACACACACACACACACACACACACTGTTCATTCCTATGTTGTTAGCTAAATTTGTTCCACAACTTAGCTATACTTATTAGCACTTCAGAAAACATTGACTTGCAAGTATCTATGATGTGCTGATTTGAAGTTTTTTGGGTAAATACCCAAGAGTGATGTAGCTGAGTCACATAGTAGGCCTATTTCCCTTTTATGAGAACTTCCATACTGATTGTCACAAGGCTGGACTTGTTTACATTCACACAAGCAGAGTGTATGTAAGTGCTCCAAAAGGTTATCTACAACCTCACCAACACTTGGTGCTTCTCCTGATATGGCTGGCAAAACCTGAACATAGTGTTGTCTTGCATCTTTATTATTACTGAACACATTTTCCTATGTTTGCTAGCCATTTGTGTTTCATCTTTTCAGTACAGTCTGCTCATTGCACTGGCGAGCTTGTGGATGGACTTGTTTCATTTCTTATTGTTACTGTTCTGAGTTCCTATGTAGTCTAGACATTAATCCTTTGTCAGATGCATACTAACAAATATTTTCATTGAACTTTATTTCTATAGATGAAAAGCAAAGGAATAGAAACAAAACATAGCTGTGTGGTTTGCAGCCAAGTTCTGAGGTAAAGTTAACAGAGGTAATCAGTGAACTTTGGCTAGTCCTGTTTCATTCACATTCTCGAGTTTTCTCTTTTTCTTCACACTTTCTTCGAATGGAACTGCTTTAAACTTGGTTAGACTGGGCCACTGACAAGCTGTTTTTAATTATGTGACACAACACATTCTGTTTTCTTCTGGGGCAGGGGGCTCGTGGATGTATTTGGAACAGAGAGCTGGTAAGGAGTGCTTCTGCCCACGCCTTGATGCTTTGTAAATACAATATACACAGGATTCCATTCACTGAAGAATTCTTTCCCAGCCTTTGTGAACTGTGGGCCTAGTGGTAGTGATTTAGTGCCATTTTCTAAGGTGCCCATGCCAAGGGAGGTGGGGTGGGGAATAGGCACAGAACCAGTTTATTTCCTATCTCAAGTCTCCAATTATAGAAAATGATTGCTAATTAAGCCTAAATAATAAGTGATCTTGTTGCACTTCTCTCTACAGATTTGAGTCATAGCTCCATGTATCCCCATGGGGTGCAGGATGTACAGAAAACCCCTGTGACAGGCATCCCTGTGTCTGTGTTCCAGAGATGACATCATCCACTCAGTAGTGTTAGTACTTTTAGGTAACCACACATTCAAGGACAGCATTTTTTTCAAGATGGTCTGCTAGGGCAGTGAAATGGGAAGAGATGGGTCCAAACAGGACTGGACACCGTGTGGTTCAGGGATCCGGTGACAGCCTACGAATTCTTACCAGTCTATAGAGATGTCAGTCTAAGACTTGTGAGTAAGCACTGAAGAACTTTCATGGGAATTTCAAGGTAATTTTTATGCTTATTAATTTGATATTGAAAGAAATTGGAGGCTTCTACTTTGTGTTACTTGTTCCATTTCATAAGACATTTCTAATAAGTTTTGTCCTCTGCATTTGACTTTACTTGTCAAGCATAAGTCCTGGCACTTCAGAATGTAGTTCTTCATGTACCTAGCCATTTTTTTGGATAGCGGAAATTTTTCACTGTTGCTTGCTGGATTTTGTTATATTCTTTTACGTGGTGGCAGGCACTGAGTTACACTCCAAGGGATTAGGTTAATGCCCAAGAGATGTGCTTTGCCTCCAGTTAGGAAGCTGAAATGGTGGTAAGACTCAAATTCTTTATTTCTCATATATCTTAGTCTTGTGAATGATGCAACAAGAATAGCTCAAGCCAGGAAATTGATCAGACTAGAAATAATTCATTTATTACAGCTCTGGAGGCTGAAAAGTACAGACTGGAGGCCCTGGTGTTGTGTGTCTGTTTATCAATTTCTTGCTACATTCTCATCTGGTAGGCAATGGAGGCTATATTATCATCAGGCAGAAAGGACTAAACACAACAACATGTAAACTAGTTCTCCTGAGACTCTTACAGTCACTAATCTCTATCTTTGTCAATGAATTATACATGAAAGCTTTACCTGTCACTACTGCCACATTGGAGTATAAGTTCTGGCACTTCAGAATGTATGGGGAGACTTGCACACTTAAGCCCTAGTCCCGCCTCTCAAGGGTAAGGATTTTGACATAAATATTACAACATACAAAAGAAGATATTTTCAAACAAAGGGGTAAAGGGAATAAAATCACACAGATAACTTGTGGTATAGTTCATACTTACTCTGAATGGGATCCCAGCTTCACTCTTGAGTGATAAAAGAAAAAGAAAATGTTCAACCAATAAAGGTGGGTGTTATCCACAGATATCTTGAGAATTGTTGTTCCTTGGAGGTTGGAGACAGAAAAAGGTCAAACTAAAAGGAATTCTGGTGAGTGTTCTGCCCAGGATTAGAGATGACAGGCAATGGGTATCCAGAACCTAGATTCTTATTTTTATGTCCTTCTGGTTTCCTATGTAGTTAACCATGGTGAATTACTGACCAAAGTCAGTGCACTGGGCCTTCTGGGGAGGGAGCGGAACTGTCTGGAGAGGCCAGTGTTCTTCTATAGTGAGTTCTGAGGAGAAAACTCAGGGAAGTGGGGAGGTGATGGCTTCTCCAGAGAGGAACAACACAGGGTGATTGTGCTCTCTAGGGAGGAAGAAGGACAATATCAGCCAAGAATACATTGCTCAGCATGGAAAAGAGTATGCTATCAAACAATATTTGTAACATCACCCATTCATTATGGTAATGATGTTACCAATATTTGTAACATCACCATACATATGGAAATATGTATGCCTTTCCCTAATGTATTTGTGTGTGTGTGTGTGTGTGTGTACAATTTTCCAGAAGGATATGAGTACAATGTGAACCCTGGTTACCTCTGGGTGGTCAAATTTATGATTTAAATGTTAACTTTAATTCTGCTTTGGGAGATTGATACATCAATTAGTCTACATCCTGTCATTTCTCATTCTCTTTTGTTTGGAACGTCAGAGATCTGACCATCAGTTTGCACATTACCAGATAATAACATTTACTGTTTATGTGATAGAGACGCATCTCATTCACACTGGTCAGATAAGATTAGGAAGGGCAGTCTCGTAATTAAGGTCACTAGACTTTGCTATTTAACAAATCCTTAAATCCATCTCTAATCCCATTCACTCACGCCATGAACAGAAGGGATAACTGCTGAAGCATAACGGTCCCTTCCATCCAGACGCAAATGTGGTGAAGTCCTGTATTATTAATGCATCACTACACTGCTCCTGCGCTTAGAAGCTGCTGGTGAGCACAGCCCTGGAGGAGACACCCACTGACAAGCTCTGAAGAGGTTATCCCTGGGCCAATCATCATCACCAGAAGAGTACAGAATGTTCTGTGACAGGAGAATGTCTAGCATGAAACAACACAATTAATCAAGATAAGGCATGCACGCAGTGACCATGGAATAGGAGCAGCTGCTGTCAACTCCTCAGCTGGCACCATGTCGACCTTTAGATGAGCCAATGCCCCAAGGAGCAGGTTGGCAGCTCATGTGGGTATCCTAATCTCCAATTGCCACACAGACTCAGGCTAGTTGCCTCACTTCAGGACTAGCTAGGCAGGAAAGAGCAATTCTGTTATCTTCAGAATCTTCCACAGTAAACATTCCAGCACTTACTGAAGGAGTGAAATATGCACAATTGTCTCAACTTCTTCTCTTCTTTTTCCAATTCTGACAATGGTCCTGAGGTGTGAACATTCCCAAAGACAATCTTAAGAGGCCAACCTCCTTTATATGCATTAGCCCAAAACTTGTAAGCCTCTATGGCTATTAAAATGATACCATAAAGGTTTTAAAATCATGGGAATTGGTTAGCTTGACTTGAACATTGTAAAAGAACAGCTTTGAAATATAACTCACTGAATATCAGGAAGAACATCAACTTTGTGAGGAACAATAAAAATGGCAGATTGCAATTGGTTATAAAAGATGAAGTGAATTAGGAGGCCTAATATTCATTTGGTATTAGACAATTAAATGGTGTTCTCCTCCCTGAGGAAGACTACTTCTTCTCTCAATGTTCTGTAGTTGCCTGCAGTTCTTTGTGTAGGGCTGAGGTCTTTCTCCATGGGTATCAGCAGTCTTCTGTTGCTTGTATTCAGCTCTTGTTTAGGTGACCATGTTGGTGAGATTTTATTGGTGTAGCTTCTGACCACCCTAAAAACATACATAGAAATAACAATAAAGACCCAGAAGGTTGGAATTTATGTGTGTGTGTGTGTGTGTGTGTGTGTGTGTGTGTGTGTGTGTGTATATATATATATATATATATATATATATATATATATATATATATATATAACAGAAATTAATGAAAAGAGAGGCCATGAATTTGAAAGAGATCAAGAATGGGCATATGGGAGGGTTTGGAGGGTGGAAGTAAGGATACATGATGAGATTATATAATAATAATTAGGATACACACAACACATACATACATACACACACACACACACACACACGCACACACATATTAATGTCAACATGAGGGCGAGAGTTGATATTCAGGTCTTGTTGCTCTGGTTTTCTTGTATTTTCTCCTGTAGGTCTCTCTACATTTTTCATATGTTCTAAAATAGAACCATACTGCTTCCTAGAGAATAGACCCAGTACCCATTACACTTAGAGCTATTCCCAAGTGGAGTGAATCTTCTCATTTCAGAGGTGCCAGGTATTTTCCTACATGTCTTCTATACCTCAGGATGAGGCTTTTAGATTATTCAATAGTGCCACATTTTTTTTCAAACTAACATGTAGTACCTTAACCTTATCCATTCAGATAAAGATAAAGAAAAAGAAAATTCTATATCAAAATAGTCAAAGTTAGAAGCAAAATGAAAAAATAAAACAAAACAAAACAAAACAAAAAATCATTACCTTCCCCCCAAAAAAGGAGAGAAGTCAGCACTGAGCAAGCTTTGCTTTCTCCAAGCTCTGCAGGAAGGTTTAGTAAGAGGCAGCCTGGGCCAAAGGGGTCACTTCCTTTGGGAAGACTGTTCCTTCTCTTTACCCTGACACCAGGAAGGAAAAGCTAACAATTGGCATTCATACCACGCTCAGACCTTTAAAAGAACTTTTGCACGTAATAAAAAGGATACTAGGAGAAACTTGGTCCGTCTGGTACCCTGATGGCAAAACCATCCCTTTTTCTACATCACAGAAGCAAGGGACAAGGGACCTCACGTCTTCTGGCCAACCTCATGTCAAACATTGTTCTCCTCACCAGATATAAGACATCAAGATGTACTTAGGTGTCACCATCTGTATCCAAGTTAAGCAAACTATAGTCCATGAGTCACAACTAGACTTGTTTCTGCAGTTTTATGGGCACACAGCCATTCCTGTTTGATTATATATTGCTTAAGTCTTCTTTTCCACTTCAGTGGCAAAGCTGAAGAGCTATGTCAGAGACCACATGCTTCCTATAAAGATCAAAGTGCTTGTTACTTCTCCCTTTCCAGAAAACATTTGCTAACCTAGAGCAGAAGAGTAGAACTCAAAGAGGGACATCTCGGCTTCCATCCAATCAGGCACGGTATGCCAGTGACAGAACACAAGACCCATAGAAGGATGAGAAGTGAGGAACTGAACTTTTAAAAATGTCACTGAACAGGTAGCCTGCCTGTGGGATCCTTAAGCTATATAAAGAACCCTGCAATGCAAGTGACTTTTCTTTTACAGTAACATCAACAAAAGCCGTAACCCAAAGATGTGGAGCAGACTCCGTGGGTAAAGTGGTTAATGCTCAAGGGTAAGGATCTGAGTTTGGACCTCTAGCACCCACGGTGATCTGAGGCTTGCGTCATCCCATTGCTCCCTGCAGAAAGGAGATATAGACATACGTTCCTGGTGAGGTTTCAGTGTCAGTCAGTGAAGTCTAAATGAAAAGCTTCAGGTTCAATAAGAGACTCTGTCCGAAACACAAAGTAGAAAGCAATGGATCAACCTTTCCAAAGCTGCGATCCGTTCATACCTTCCTCATGTTGTGGTGATCCTCAACCATAAAATCTGTTTTGTTGCTACTTCATAACTAATTTTGCTCCTGATCAGTGTCTCAGTTCTTAAGACCATTGGAAATATGTGTTTTCCAACGGCTGTGACCCAAAGATTGAGAACTGTTGCAATAGAGGAAGATGCTCACTGTCATTATCTGACTTCCAAAAACATAAATATGGGTGGGATCATCAATATACATACATTTCTACACCACGTATACAAACACACACACACACACACACACACACACATGATATAGGAGGAGCTAAGGTGGGAAGAGTAAGGAGAGGAAGAGGAGGAGTAAGGAGAGGAAGAGGGGAAGGAAGAGGAAGAGCTAGGAGAGAGGAACAAGAGAGATGGAAGTGGATGTTCACGTGCCTGTAGCAGTCAAAGGTAGTTGGTATATCTAGGTTGGGTATTGGGTTACACTTCTGATTGTATGGGCATCTTGTTACTGATCATTACCAAATATATAAGCTTTCGGATAATTTAAGCATTAGAGTCTCATTCTCTTACTGGGCCTGCATGGATGGTGGAATGGTCTGGGCAATGCTCAGCCTTGCAGACACAGCGTGGAAGATTGGCAGAGCCATCTCCCACACTGACATCTCGTGGTGGCAGGGTTGGTGTTTCTGGCTGACCATTTCTAGCTGCGGCACGCATGTGGCTTCCAGCCGAGAAACATGGCAACTGAGCTAGGCAGAGCCACTGCAGTTTAGATAATCGGTTTGACTGGTGGCCGTTTTTAAAGAATTACTTCAACGAAGTAATTTTAAAGAAATGCTTCAACACACACATGCACACACATACACATACAACACACATCACACACATGCATATGCACCTGTACATGCACAACACACATTTAACAAACAAGCCATTAAAAGATAGATTACCTCCTTTTCACTGACAAAATTGGCATTAATTTTCATTGGCTAGTTTTCACATTAACCCTACCATCAACATCAACTATTGGAGGTTCCTTAGTGTGTCATTTGTATAAACTTTCTAGCCCCATTCAGATTGGACAAGGAGGGGATTGGAGAGAGTGTGTTCAACACTTTATCTTCATTTTCTGCTTGACTTTGGTTTTAAATCTGTTTCCCACTGGACGCTGGGAAGCAGAGGCAGAAGGATCTCTGAGTTTAATGCCAGCCTAGTCTACACAGTTCCAGGACAGCCAGAGCTACACGGAGAAACCCTGTTTTGAAAAATTAAAAAGAAAGAAAGAATAAATGCCTGCTTCCCTTTTATGATTTCTTAATATCATTACTAACCAAATTAGCTACAGCAGACATTTTGATGTCAGAAATTGTCATGGAAGAAACTAACCACCACTAGTTCTCCACCACCTAATGATTATCTGAGTTTTTCTACCCTCCAAAGACTTAAAGCAATACCAGGTATATTTACAACAGCAGGGAATGAGATTTTGAAAATGAAACCAAGAAAAGCAGAGTGGGCTGGCTCAATTCATACCAGGGACAGAGAATGCAGGAAAGATAGCCATGACAGCAATCTTTCTGAGACTCTAACTACTGAATCAACCCAAGAAATGCTAGCTGAGGGATGGAAAAAAAAAGGAATGATCATAACCTTATGCTTTTTCTTGAGGAATTAGAATTCACGTTTTGCAGCAAGTACCCATGCATCTCAGTCACTTAGTCATGCAGTGACTCAGGTGAAGTGAAGGAAAGAAGCAATCGGTAGGAAGGCAACAATCCTCCAGGCAGAGGTCTGTAGTGGAAGAGCTCCTACTCCATTAATCTAATTTTGAGGCATGAAGTATTCTTCAGAATCCAGGAAATGAGCCGTATTGTTCTTCCGTGTAAATTTTCACCCACCGTCTTTCCTCCAGAAGAGAGGAGAGGACAAAATTGTAAGTGATCAGAACTTAGTGGAAATGTTCGTTGCTTTTTTCAATAGGATAGTAGTGAGACTAGTGATCAGGGCACTTTAGACAATTTTAGTTCCTAAACTTTAGCAAAAGAATCGAGGCAGCATTTATACCCTCTAACAGCTCCTGGGAGGGCAGCTCTGGAGACAAGCTCATTACTCACTGCTGATGTGAGAGCCAAGCTTGTGGCTTCTAGCCAGGCACACTCTAATCCCTCAGGTCACACTGGACATATCAGGGTCAGGGTAACCCACCGTGTTGAGAAACTTCTGCCAACTCAGCCTTTAGTCCTCCTGGCAGGAGGGGGCGGTATAAAGACAGAGGGAAGAATGAAGGCTGCCAATTCCAGCTATCTGCAAGTCCGGTGTTCCTCCACACTCTAGACTGAACTAGAGTTCATAGAGTCATGCAAGGATATTGACAGTGCCCTTGCTATCCAACCAATATTAACATGCCTGGATACTCTGAAAGTAGAAAGGATTTCCCCACAATGACCTAAAATAGAAGTTTTATTGAAGACTGACTGGCTGTAGAAATTATGCTCAAAGCACATAGTTTGAAGAATTATGACATACATCATTTGGAAGTCATCACCACAACCAAACTAATGAATATCCATTACTATCAAACGTTTCCTCCTCCCTGTTCATAATCACTCCTGCCCGATACGTCCCTTCCTATTCCCAAGCAATTACATAAGCAAGTACGTATTTTTGTTAAGTTTATATGCATTGACCATACAATCTGAATTCTTTTATTCTGAAAAATTACTTTAGGATTCATCTCTATTATAATTTATGATGTAGTTTTATTTTTTAATTGCTAAGTAACACTGTATAAATACAGTATAATTTATGTTTTCATAATGAATGCTTGAATTCTGTTCCATATTTTTCTGCAACTGTTAATATTCATGTCTCTGTAGGATGTGTTTTTTTATATTTTCTAATACAAGGTCTTTATCTGTGTTACAGGTGGGTTCAAACTCATAGCGATCCTTCTGCTTTAGTCTCCCAAGTATTGGGATTATATGTAGGAGCTACCACACTTGACCATAAGTTTTAAAACCACAGTTTGTTGCTTGGGGCCTGGGTTGTACACTAGGTTCAGCAAACCAGATCCAGTTAGAGTATAATCATTCATTTTAGGTGCTACATAATCAGACTGAACTTAAAAATAGGCCAGTTTTCAATAAAACGGGAATTACACTGTAACTAAATAGAAAGGGGGCATACCCCACCTGGCTGGACTGGCATCACAGAGAAAAGCACCTTCCATTTTACAGACGCAGTGCCACTGATTCATGTCAGTCAAAAAGCCAGTTACACCAGTAAACACCGTCTGCTAACACCTTGTTTACTAGCATCTTCCTTTCCTTTTGAGTAAGCCTCTTGGAGTCCAGTGGCTATATCATGTTGTACTTGCACACTTATTTAAAGATTCTGGAGACTGTTTTCATTCTTTTCCAAAGCACTGGTACCATTCTCTATGGATTCCCCTAGTGTGTGAGCATCCAGTTTGTCCCATCTTCACCAGCCCTTGGTATGTATGGTTAGTCTGTCTACTTGCATTTACCTAGAAACAAGTGAACTTTTCACGTTTCCCTTTTCACTTGTTTTCCTTTCTTATTTTGGTGAAATATCTCTATATCTTTAGTCTAGTATTGTGGTGGCTTGAAAATGCTTGACCCAAGGAGTGGCACTATTAGGAGGTGAGGCTTTGTTGGAGTAGATGAGGCCTTGTTGGAGGAAGTATGTCACTGGGGGCATGGGCATGAAGACCCTTCTAGCCACATGGGAGCCAGTCTTCTCCTGGTAGCCTTCAGATGAAGATGCAGAACTCTCAGCTACTCCAGTAGCATGCTTGCATAGATACTGCCATGCTCCCACCTTGATGATAATGGACTGAACCTTTGAACCTGTAAGCCAGACCCAATTAAATGTTGTCCTTTATAAGAGTTGCTTTTGGTCATGGTGTCTGTTCACAGCAATGAAATTTTACTGAAGACAAGTATTTAAGCAGTTGGATTGTTTTCTCACTGTTAAACTCTGAGTACTTTAAAATTCTGAGCACCAGATACATGATCTATACATATTTTCACCCACACACAGCCTTTTAATAATGTTTCTAAGAACGTAAGTTTTAAATTTAATGGAGTCCAACTTTTCAACTTATTCTTTAATAGACTGAGCTTTGGTGTCCTGGCTTAAAAAGAAATCTGGCTAAAGTAAAGTTAAAAAGATCTTCAGTTGCAGTTTTTTTTTTTTTTGGAAGTTTTATAATGTAGGATTTCATATTTAGATCAACAAAGAGTTTTGAGTTCAAGTTTATATATGGGTTGAGTTGTATGATCTGTTATAAGTTATTTTTATATTAAATTGTCTTTATTTGTTAAAACTGAGTTGACTGGATTTCTGTGGGTGTGTATTTGTACTATCTACTCTGTTCCATCGGTTTATCAAGATTTATAGCAATGCCACCATCTTCTGAGAAATATAGATTGAAATTAGGTCACATTAATCTTCTGTTTTGTCAAAGTTGTTTTGCATAATATGTGTTTTGAATTTACTTATTAACTTTAAAATTAGGTTGCTAGTATAGACAGTTTTATTGAGATAGAAATTAATCTAGAGGTTAATTAGAAGAATACTGATACCATGGTAGAATTTAATACTGTCAAACTTATCATGTATCTCTTCCTTTACTCATATTTGCTTCTCTTTCTCTCAGCATGCAGAATGCTCTCATCTTTTGTTAGACTTATTTCTAAGTATTTATTTTGGTGTCTTTTAAAACTTAGCTTTACTTTTGTGGAAATACTGGGTGCTGAATTCTGAGCTTTATATACATTAAGGCAAGTACTCTTCCATTGTCCTGTAACCCTGGATTCATTATTGTAGTTGTTTTGTTTTGTTGTTTAAGTTTGTGTTTTGAGAAAGGTTCTCATTAAGTTGCCCAGGTTGACCTTGAATGCAATTTGAAGTTAGTCCACGCAAGTCTTAACCTTATTGATGTTTCTGTCTCAGCCTCCTATGTATTGGAATTATGGACCTGAGCTACAGGCTTAGATGGGTGATATTTTAAATGAGTGCTTTTTAAATTTCCAGTTGTTCCTTGTTAATATATAAATTCACACCCAAGTTCCAGCAGATTGTGTATGTGCATCATCTCATCTATAATTCTGAAAATAAGGGTGCAGTTGGTGTTCATTCATTCATTCATTCATTCATTTGTATCATTTTTTATCTCATTATCCTCTCTAGTACCTAATTTATGATGTTTAGCAATGATGAGAGCTGATATCCATGGTGTCTTTCTACCTTGACAGGATGTCTCCTTTATTTCAATTTTGACTAAAGCCCTACTATGTGCTGTGATGACCCTATCATGAGGCTAATGTTTTCCTTTCAATCAGTCAGTGATTGTATTGGGAAGATGGTTCAGTATTCCCATGACTAGAAAGAAAGTTTTGTATAATGCAAACATCCAAGTTGTGTGAGAAGATGGTTAATTATGTGATCAATCATGAATACTGTTGGAGAATTTAAAACGGGCCAAGCAGAAATAACAACTATGATGCTTGTGACAGTTTCTCACATAGTGTTGATGGCAGAGTTCTGCTAAGTGTCTTTCTCCTGTGAGTGACAGATGTGTGTATCTGTTGATTGAAGCACTGGGGATCAAGAAGTTGCTTTCCCATGCTTCTGTTTTGTTTAAATGTCCTTCTCCTATAAACCATGTCTCTAGAGTAGAGACAGCAGACTCTGAAGAGCTGCTCAGGGTAGATACTTTATTTGCCTTTCACTATAACACTAATTTATAGATACTAGGTCATTGTAAAATTTAATTTCTTGCTCATTTTTTTTGGCTTGGCAATCAAAATGTGTTCTTTTGTATTGTTGACAGGAATCTCTACCAAGCAAAATTATAAAAGTCAGAAGAAAGTTCATTTGATAGTCAAAGAAAATAAAATCCCAGTTTAAAAATTAACATGTTCTGAAATCTTTTTGGAACTGTATATATGTAATGGGAGATATCAATATTCGTCTTCAATGCCTTTATACTTAAAAAGGAGAGATTGGGCTCTATAATTTAACTGCCAAATCCGACATTCATATCCATCTGGACATTTTTAAAAGGATCCTTGAGCCAGTCAGAATTGGCAGTTGGTTGTATAATCACACCTGCATATGGTGCAGAATTTATTTTTTTAATAGGCAACAGTTAGAGCATGAAAATTATTGCATGGTGTGCCTTTACTGAGAACCCAGGCTTCAACATGTTTGCACGTGTGAATAATTATATTACACTTTTAACACTCTCTGTTAACAAGCTTTTGTTCTCTATTGCCTACAAATCAAATTAGTTGAGGATACAGTTCATTTTGAAATCATTTGGAACATGTTTTGGTATTCTAAAACTTTCTTTGTTACGAAGTTTTGCAAAATCAAAAGGAAAAGTCACAAACCCCCATAACCAGTGGAATAAAAATGCATGAAGCCAACAACAAATTAAATGTGCTAAACACCTATGCTATAAGAGAGTTGCAAGTAGACCTATGTCTCTCTATGTCTGCCAATCTCCACTGAAATCCAACCCTCTGAACACAAAGACAATCTTTCATATTCATGCATCTGGGGAGAATCTTGGCTTCAAAAAGGCTGCATTTGCCTTGGTGAAAGGTGAGATGCCAAGTTTCTTTCCTTGATTCCTTCATAGGCACAAGTCTAGCCATGCATTACCCAAGCTCTCTGCAGAAACAGATCTGTTATATGGTGGGGCTATGCATCCAGATGATTTTGAAGAGACACAAAAGTAATTGAAACCTGTGCCAGAGAGGGAGTCTGGGAGAAGCTATTAAGCATCTACTTTGCCTGTTTTGTTGGTCAATGGAATCAAGATTGGAAGAACACAAAGACAATCTACAGAGAACACTTCACATCATCTTGCTCAAGGTGGCTAACTCCCTTAAGCAAATATTCATGGTGTGAAAGGCCAATAGAGAATGGATTGGATAAGGAAAATCCATCCAAATATATTTTCCAGAAGCTTTGGTAGCTTCCAACCACTATATAAGGGGACATTTCAAAACAAAAACTAAAAATAGTATTTAAAATGTAGACTACTGTGTCTGTAGGTAACCTCCATCTCACATGTGCAAGAAATCTGCAGTTATGCTTTGATCAACTGGGGATTTCTTTTTCTTCAGTATCCCAGTTGCACAAGCTCTCTCTCTCTCTCTCTCTCTCTCTCTCTCTCTCTCTCTCTCTCTCTCTCTTTCCCTGATTTCTCTGTTTCTGCTCTCTGGCTGTACCATCACTGCTAACATCAAAAGGTTTTGCTACCCTTTCAAGAGAAGAAAGTTCTTTTGAAAGATTCATGACTTCCAAGGCTGCTGTAATCAAAAAGCACCATTTGAAAATAAAATCATATTTTAAAAAATAAATGTGGTTGCTTTTATCTGTTCGATGCAAGCCCGATAATATGAAATTTTAGGATGAACCTCATACTTGGTTTTGACCCCCATAAAAGAATGAGTGAAAACTCAGGCAGTGAAGAAGCTATCTCTGCATTCCCCAAAGGGAAGTGTTTTTAGGACATGGGTAGGGCAAGTGTCAGCACAGAGCATTTTGTAATCATCACAAATGTGACTTGAGCACTCAAGCTTGGGAGGGATGTGTGCTAATGGAAAGGGTGGGGATAACATTTGGAAAAAGATCTGGTATTAGCTAGGGTCATGTGCTTGGACCAAGTAGTAATTTTCTTATGAGTAATTTTTGTTTCTAATGATAAAAATCCAGTTCTTAGCTAGAAGAAAAGGGGCTCATATTATACACAACAATTCACAAGCAAGCAATGGTTGACAAGAGACATTATTTATAAAGACTTATAAATTACAAATTTATCTTATAAAGTTGGACCAATCTGGAGTAAACAATGAACCAACTCCAGCTGTTTTAAGAAGAAAAAGTATTAAATGTTTACAGAATAAGTGAATGGGATGTAGGCCAATAGAGCAACAGGGGAACTTGATCCACACAGCAGAATCTGCTCCCTCCTTCAGGCATTGTCTCAAGACCCTGGGAAAGGAGGCTACTTCTTTCCCTACCTCAGACTCTGTTTCCACTGTATCCTGGCTGAAATCCACCCCAGTGCAGTAAGGATAATAGCTCTTGATGCCTGTAGAAGAGGAGGGCTGGTCACTAAAACCCCTGAACTCTGTTATAGAGCAATCATGACAACGTTCCAAACCAGAGTCATCCTCTCTATCATGCATGTCTTTCAAGTCATGCTAACTATTCTGCTTGGAGTAAGTCATACCATGAAACACAAGTTAGCTGGGAACCATAATAGTTGGTTCTTGTTCTCTAACATCACATATGGGAGTGGTTCTCAACTGCTGCATATTAGAATTGCTTTTAGAATTCAACAGCCAAGCCCATAATGAACACAGATGTTCCTTGGTTCCTGATGAGCTCATAAGCCCACTGTAAGTTGATAGTATACTGATTCAAAATGTGTTCTGTCCATGTATTTGCCTAGACATTATAGTTTAGCAATATAGTACAATGTAGAGTACAAGATGTTTTCCCTCATGATCATGGGACAGAGAGTTGTGGCTCCATGTTGAAAAAGTACAATATCACACATTACTAGCTCAGAGAAAGATACAAATTCAAAAACTGAAATATAATCTCAACTTTCTTCCAATATAGAATTTTTTTAAAACCCTAAATCAAATCATTGAAAGTTGTAGACACACTATAAATGGAAATCTCTGGGAATTCAGAATGTTTTGTTGTTACTTTTAATTTGAAGCACTGCTACTGCAAGTACAACGTACAGCACTACTGAACAAGAGATGGATAAGACATGGCTACTCGATGTTATTGCATACATGATAAAATCTCAGTCTTTTGTAGTCCAGAATCTGATTCAGTTGTTCTGACTTTGATGCTAGGATTCTGTATTTCTAATAAGCTCCGAGGTAATTCTGCTGTTGGTTGCTGACGATACCAGCTAACTCACTTGGGCAACAGGAGTTCTTAAAGTAGAATGCATACCAGATTCCTTGAGGGCTTGCTAAAATTTATGATTCTGTGAGTGCGTGGAGGAAACTAAGAATTTGAGTTCTTCAGAAGTTCTTAGATGGTCCTCAAACCACTGCTCTGGAACCTGTAGCCTCATTGATGCAGAGCTTGCCACAAAGTGTTGGAAAGAAGCTGAGCCTGCCAAGTGCTGTTTCTACAACAGGTGGCCACCATGTGGTACTGTTAATGAATTCAAAGAAACCTGGATCGAACAAAGTGAGAGAGATGCAGAGAAGAAACTGAAGTACAATCATTTACATCAAACCTTATTAACCTTTGTCTTTCGTCCACCTATAAATTACTTGTGAGCTAGCTAAAGGGACCCTAGGAGCATATAGCTGGATGGCAGAAGCAAAGAAATGGGAAAAAACATTAGTCATCTATGTTCCAATAAATAGGATGGTTTCAAAAATTAGGACACCATCAGAATGATAGATGAATGGCAGAATCAAACAATCTGTCACATGTTTTCCAGGGAAAGGGATTTTGAGTGACCTCCAGCTTACTGTTAATTAATTCAACACACATCAGATGTTGGGTGCTGTGTCTTCACTTCTGTTCATTCTGGAGGAACAATTCCTGAATCCTTCATTAGCATCAAGTATTGAAAAGAAATTTACCATGAATAGGAAAGAAACAATGGGTATTATACAATAATAGTCTTTAAATGATGTGTTTCATTATAAATTACTATGTCAGAGTTTTACTCAAAATTGTGATTTATGGATAATTTTATGCATTTTATCTTTATTTTTCCAACGTATTCATGTTAGTTCTCCAACATATCTTGGAGTCCCAAGATGAAGGTGCATTCAATTATTACGGCTCTTGCATAAGCAAAATGAACCAGAGTAAACTCTCCTGAGCTGAGAATCCATGATTCATATTTATGATGAATTGAGATCAGTACCCACCCCTTGCCACCAAGGGAATATAATTGTGTTATGTGGAAAGAAAGTGGAACTAATAATTTCTGATTCTATTTTGATTTTGATTTTCAATTCAAAATGATCAAAATGTTTCTTTCTCAATACCTAGCACTTTCTCTGTCATTAGCAAATTGTCCATGAAAATTACTGTTATACTCTTTGGCTGTGAATGTCAAAACATATATGATGGTTAAGTTTTCTTTTCTCACAATATTCCTGAATGATAGAGTTCTCCTTGTTTTGTTTGTTGGTTTGCTTTGTTGTTGGGAAGAGGTTATTCTTTTGTTGTTGAGGTTTTCGTGATAACCAATATTCTGATTCTCTGGATGCCGGTGAGTTGGTTGTTCAATAATTCAATTCTTATACCAACTCTTTGGGGTCAGTATAAAACCCACAAGCTATGAATCCAATCCCATAATTTGTCCCCTTTCTTAGGGTTCCAATTGAAAAATTCCAGTGTCCTAACATTTCCAATGGAATGATTATATATCAATAGTATCAATGACCACCCCTTCATATTCAACAACTAGAAAGACAAGTGCATAGATCCCAGGATCTATATATTTTTAATGCTTTCTAGTTTATTATGGAGACTGTAGCATAGTACTAGTCAAACGAAGGAGATCATAGGACAAGGTAAGAGGGGATATCTGCATCTTCAATTCTTCCCCACTTCCACAATCTCCTAGTGTACCAATTTTTACCAATCCAAGACCTCCCAAATCACATCATTTAATGTTACTTATTGATTTCATGGCAGGGGTTATAGCATTGACATGATTGATTAAATCATTCACTACTGATGATTAACCTACTCTGCCTTTTTCTAGTCACTCTGTTGGTGACTAGCCCTTATCCTCCAAGTAGAAGTCTACTGTGAGTTATGTCATGATTACAACAACAACAATCTATCACCCTGAACTAAGGAAACTTCAAGGGTATTAGTATATATGAACAAAAGCCAATATCTTTTTGTGACTCCACAGACATAGGCTATAGGTATTTTAAATCTTACAGCATAGTTTTAGAGACAGGATATGTGCAAAAGATGTAATTAGCAATAAAATGAATAATTTTGAGTGGTAAAAATCTAATCTAAAATATTACATATAAATTACTCAGTCACCAGGGCTAGCGTTTCCTCTTTCCTCAATCAAACTGGCCTTGTACAGTATGAGGGTTTTTATTCTATTCACCTACAAAGAAAGCTCCTCATTGACCTGCTAGTGAAGGAAAGGACAGAGGAAACTTGTCAATTAAACCAAGGGTCCAGATTTCAATTTTCTCATTCCAGTAACTTCCTAGACTTTTGAAAGAGGTAAGCACAACAAAAAACAAGCAGAGCGTGGATGTAATGTAGGATCACTGGACAACTAGTATTGGTAGTGTGACTTCATCTTTCTACTCACAGTAGAGAGCAACCAAGACCCTTTGGAGGAGCCCCAGCCTATGATTTGACAACTTCATAGCATAAGACAGAAATGATAGTGTTGGAAAGGTAGTGGGAAGGCAGTGATATAAAATCATTTGGTCACCTTGTCTTAATAGAATATGAAGAAGCCCAGGAAAGGACCATGTAGTCTATTAGGGGGCACAAAGTTTCCATGGGAAAGGCTAGAAACAGATGGATAATGTCCAAGAGACTGAAGTACTCTCTCTAAAAGGACAGATCATCAAACTTCAATGGTATACATTCAAGTAGCCAGGCTAGCTATTCCTGCCTTGACAACCCAGCGTGCTACCCAATCATTTAGTCAGATAAGCTAATCACAAGTTTAGAGGAAAAACACTTGTAGGAGAGAAAGCTGTAGATCCACATGTGGATATGGATTTATCCAAATAAAAGTAAAACTTGATACTGTGCTGATGAATGAACAACTCAAGGGACAAAAGGAGCCAATGGCATGGGAAGAGGAGGGTGAGTGCCACAGACAACCTGTACCTCAACATTTGGCTGTTAGAAACAGACTCAAAATCAGGATGGCAGTTTGTGATTTATAAAGATGCTGTTAAAGAGATTTCTGCTGATACCCAAGACCTATTGCCAATTCAGCATTCACACATCAGATGCTGGGAGCTGTTATCAACACCATGTGGCAAGAAAACTTTGTTGAAAGAAAAAACTTTTAATTTTATCAACATAACGTCAGCTCACTATTTTTTTAAGGCAAGACAGTACTACAGGATGGAATTGTAGATCAGAATCCCTGTACAAGAGGTAAGTATTGTTTAAAGACTGGAGACTTTACCTGGACACTACTGACACATTACACTAGATCACTGTTTCCCAACCTCTGGATCATGACCCCTTTGGGAGTCAATATCAGATATGCTGCATATCGGATAGTTATATTACAATTCATAACAGTAGCAAGATTATAATTATGAAATAGTAACAAAATAATTTTATGGTTGTGGGTCACCACAACATGAGGAATTGTATTTAAGAGTCACAGCATTACGAAAGGTGAGGACCACCAGAGTAGACAATGCTGTGGTGTAGATGGTTGTCATATTTAGAATGTGCAAAAGCATCTCTGGCCTCTACTTTCTCATGTGCTATACTTGCTCTCTTACTAGTAACAAGCTTCCTATTGTAGGTATCCAAAATTTTCTAGACATTTTGAAACAGGGAGGGTAGTATCTCAAGCAGAATTCTTATTGTTCAGATTTCCTTTGGATATCCTGTTTGTTTTGTTGATTGTGTGTGTGTGTGTGTGTGTGTGTGTGTGTCCATATGATTTTAAGACTGTATTTTCAATTTCTGTGAAAAATAGTGTTGGGATTTTGATGAGAATTTCTTTGACTATGTAGGTTACTTTTGGTAGGATAGCTATTTTTGAACTATCAATCCTAACAATCCATAAGTGTAGGAAGTCTTTCTAACTTCTGGCATCTTTTTTAGTTGCTTTGCTCAGTTGCTGATTAGTTTTTGTCAATTAGACACAATGTTGCCTGGAAATAGAGAACTTCAGTGGAGTAATTGATGCCATCAGGTCTGTAGGCATATTCAGATTTCAGGGTTCATCCTGCTATAGGCAGAACTATATCTGGACAGGATGGCTAGTTCTGTATAAGAAAAGGAGATGAAAAACTCCTGGAAAGTAAACTGGTAAACAGTGTTCCTAGTGGCCTCTGCTTCAGTGCCTGCCTCAGTTCCTGTCTTGAGTTCCTGCTTTGGCTTTCCTTAATGACACACTGTAACATTAAGAAAAACAAACACTTTCCTCCCCCAAGTTGGTTTTGGTTATAGTTTTTATCACAGCAACAGAAATAAAACCAGGACAAGTTTCTTAGTTTTTACTGTACAAGTGTTTCTCTCCCGTGATAAACTTTTTAAATGTGGATAGAAGGGCATCAGAGGGAAGGGTATTGGAGAGACTATGAGGAAGGTTTAGAAGAAAACATTCTCCAGACATTTCCAAATATCATTTGGGGAAAGCAAGAACAAATGTTATTTATTGAGAGAGTGGAGGAAATTGCTCTCTTATCCCAGAACCTCGGACCTCACTGAGGTGAGCTTATGTAAGGCAAAAGGGAAAGTGTCGTATGAGATATCTGGGATTAAAGCCTGATATGAGGTTTACAGGAGATCTGGAGTCTTGAACAATCTAGAACAACCTCACTCCTTCTTCTGTGGGTTCTCAGTAGGCAGAGGTGCAGACCTGGTTTGCACAATACACCTGCCTTTCCATAAGAAAGCCATGAATCTTGAAAATTCTTGGCCCTGTGTATGGGTCATGGAAGCTGAGATTAATAAGTAACTTGTCTCGCTCTTATAAAACTATGTAATCTCTTTCAGATGTTCAAAAGCCTTGTGGGATGTTTGAAATAAATTCTCAGAACCATTAACATTTAAAACTGCACATAAAGGGGCCAAAAGAGAGCACATGCTCCATGAAGTGAGCTCTTAGCCTGTTGGAAACTCCATCCACACTACACAGAGTGGAATGTGATCACCATCCAAAGAAGCAATCTCTGATCTTGAGAAGTATTGTGAAATAAAGGTTGAGAGAGCTAATGAAATCGAAAGCTCTAGAATCAAAAACTTTGTTTTTCTGGTTAATTTCAGCATGTGATATTTTTTGGTAACATTCTTAATATTAAACTTAAAAAAGAGAATTTTTTTTCTTCTGAATCAAACTTTAAGACTATTAAGAACACCATTTACTGGTGTAAGTTAGTGATGTCATGATGTGACCAGTAAGCACATATGTTCTGTTATTTTGCCCCTAATCTCTCCCTGTCTAGATTCCTGGTTGCTACACAGTGATTGATAGCACTCATCCATCACATAATAGGCATTTTCAAGAGCAAAATACAGGTAGCCCCTCCTCTGTCTCACTAATATGTTAGGAACCTTCTCCCAGCCTAGAATAAAACTAACACTGTTGTTAGGTCAAACATGATTACATAGTTGCTTATCAAGTTACTAGCACAAGATGGGGCCTATGTACTGAAAGGTGAGGACATTGAAATGTATTTCTGCAGGTCATTCTGATCAAATAAAGTTTTCCTCTATACTATTAAAGACAAAATATTTTTAAGAAAATGAAATAGAGCTCACTAGAACAAATGCTATTTCCCCTCCATGAAGCTTTCCCAACATTCCACTGGTTAGAGTCTTCCTTCCATTGTTCTATGCATAAGAATCTCTTCTGATTACACAGGAGAAAATCCTCTATGTCAGTGGATAGACAACCATCTTCACTCCTCGCTCATTCATTATTCATTCGCTCTCTATTTGTATATTGACTGAGCCGCCAGTACTGTGTCCTTCAAAGGTAGACAATGACTGAGACCCAGAATGGTCCTACAATCCTGGATTGTGATGGGAAGGCCAGTGCTAATCATTAGCATTTTGTTGTGACAGCTTTTAGTCTTTTAACTCTTCTTATTCATAAAATAATGGTCCAGGCTTCCAGAATAAAAACATTTCCTTTCTTTCATAGGTTTCATTTTATGAGTTGGCCTACAGAAACAGGTCAAAGCATTTGTTTTATGATTTAGGCTGACTGGATTTAACACTCCAGTAAATTTGTGTTGAATCTCACTTCTGCATCTCAGAATGAATGTAATTTGAAGATAAATACCTTATGGGGTTGATCAAAGTAAAACAAAGTCATTAGCACAGACCTTAATTCAATGTAGCAGGTGATCTTATATGTATAGGAAAATTGGGCACAATTAATCACAAAAGAAGACAGGAGATGGGTACTCATGAGTAAAGATTGGCTTTTAGAAGAACATTTTGCTTCCTGCACTTAACTCCTATTCCCATAACCCACCCTGCCCCCCAATCAATGTAAAACAGTACTTTCTGTTGTTTACAGCCTCAGTCTGTGGGATTTGTTATGGCAGCTATAGCAATTAATAATCTACTAAAGACTTACTCCAAAGCATTTTTAAAGGATATAGATAGACATAGAGCCCAACCATATAAAGAACAACTGAAAGTGAGTTAGCTTCCATCTCACAGCACAATGGTGGGGATGATCATAAGGAATTAACTCATCTTCTGATACTGTTTAGTGTTTTCTTGTGTGCTATTGTCCTATACATATAAGAACACCTGCTACATTGAATTAGGGTCTGTGCTAATGACCTTATTTTCCTTTGATAAACCCCCCACAAGGAATTTATGTTCACGTTACATGCATTCTGAGATGCCAAGAAGTGAGATTCAACACAAATTTACTAGAGTGCTAAATCCAGTCAGCCTATATTATAAACAAATGTTTTGACCTGTTTCTGTTTGCATTCATCAATAACAGAAATATGTAATACAAGCTATCACACCACTTTTAATATATAATGAATACACACACATATACACACACTGTCAGCTCTGTTCCTTTAAAGAACCATGACTGACAGTTATGGTACCAAAGACTGAGATATTGCTGGGATGGGCCTGACCAAGTTGGTTTTGGGAAAAATTGTAGAAAGATTTCGGTAGCTTTGGGCTGAAAAAAAACAAACAAACAAACAAAATACATCAAATACCCAGAGACTAGATGGTCATTCTGTGAAGTATATAAAGGAGATTGCTGAAAAAAATGAAAACCTGTGGGCTTGAGTGATATGCTGTGTTTCTAAGTTGACAAGGGAGAATGTGACATAGTTAGCTTCACTTGTCAACTCACACAATACAGAATCACCTGCTAAGAGAAAACATTAGTTGTCTATATCAGATTGTCACATTGACATGTCTGTGAGTCATTTTTTTAAATTGCTAATTGATATAGGAAGGCACAGTCTACTGTCGACAGCACCACATCTGGACATATGGTACTGGGCTGTAGAAGAAAGCTATCTGAATAAGTCGGAGAGAGTGAGCCATTAAGCAGTGTTTTCCATGGTTTCTTCTTTAGTTCCTGCTTTTCTGCCATTAATTCTTTCAATGGTAGACTGTGACATGTAAATGTAAACCATATAAACCCTTTCCTCTTTCAAGTAGCTTTTGGTCATAGTATTTACCACAACCACAGAAAGTAAATTAGAATTCCAGCATAGATTGGCTAGATACTCTCGAGGAGCCACACCTTACTGAAGAGCTATTGTTGCTGGTAGGGGTAAGAGGAAGAGAATTATGTGTTTTTTTCCCCTTTGAGGATATGGTCACTGGTAAACTTCTGGTGCTTTAGTGGATGCCACTATCATGAACATATGGACAGCACTAACTTGATTTAGTAAGTTATAAAAGATAAGACATAAATTTGTAGCATGCCTTTTAATGGGAGATGGAGAGAGTTGGAGAATAAGAATGGAAGTATAAATGATCATATTTTATTACATATATGTAAGACACTTTCAAAATAAAGATACAAATAGAAAGAAACTGACTATTTCTTGATTTAAAACATCATGAGGTTTTTATGTGAAGCAAACCTTCAAAATACAATTATTTTTTAAATGCCACCAATACACCCTACCTCCTTTTTATGCAAATAAACATCTTAATTTACCTGACACATCATTGGAAAGGAAGAAAGTTGAACTAGAATTGTTCTTACTATTCCTTGGAATTTCTCCATACTGCTTTTACATCAACTGTTTCGGTGTGTTTTCTCAGAACACCCCAACAGTAAAATTTCACATCAGGAACTCCTCAACACCTGTGGACTATTGTTCTGGTGGGATTATGTAGTGTTGATTGGTGAAATAATTGATTTCTGTTCTTGTTTCAGCTCCTCATGCTTCTTGGTATAGAATTTTGAGGAAATATACTAAAATGAAATTATAGAGTTGAGAGAAGATGGGAAAGTTATCTGTTGCATTAAGGAAATCAACACTATTTAAATCCCTGGCAGGAGCAGCTCAAGTTCCTTGCTACCCACCCCAATATTCTATATTTCCAAATGAAATATACATATGCAGCATTATATTTTAATATCCCTAAGCAGCTCAATGCTGGTTCCGATCCCAAACTTCTGCACGGCTAGTACACTCTCCCCTCCATTATTTCTAATTTATTACTTACTAAAATCTATATTCTATTCTGGCCACCCCAGGCCCAAGCCTGTAGTCCTCCTGGGACATAATCCCTGACGTTTACATATTGGCTGTCTCTCCTGCACTTCTTAGGCTTGATCTTCCTGCTTAACTGATATGGAGGTTCTAACTCCTTCTGCCTCTCAGTTCCCTTGCCCATGAATCCTAAAGTCCCACTTCTGTCTCTCTGTCTAGCCATTAGCTGCTGGCAACTACATTTACTAATCAAACCAACTGGGGGGGTAGGGACCCTTAGTGTCTTCCAAGCAGGATTCTTGTAATTTTGGGAACTCAGTTAACATAAAGTGTTGAACCAAATCTGCAACATTTTCCCCCTTTTCTTCCATTAAAAAGGTCTTTTCTCTCAGGTATACATTGAAAATAGTTATAACAGTTATGTAAACTATAAGGTATGATAAGGTATGAGGCACTAATAATGTCTAAGTCTATCAAGTTTGTCATTTTAGGTATATTACTCTAACATCTATCCTAACTTAAATAGTTTATAAGGCTATTTCTGAATTATATTCTGATTTTAAATTGCATTACCATCTGAAAACCATTCTTTCAAATCTACATAATCTTCCTCAATGTTAAACAACTTAAGTTTCATTCGTGAGACTATAACTAGTCTTCAACCCATCAGAGATCTAAGAATGAATAAAATATTACCTGAATATATAGGAAGCAAAAAAACCATAGCTTCCAAAACTTAAACAATTTGTAGAGACAGCTGACTACCTGGACAGTTCCCTATTTCTCAAAAACACTGGAGCATTTGTCTTTAGCCTTCTGGCCCAGAACCATCTGACATACCTTAAATGAAGCAGGAATTATGAAGGACTAGATTACTCTGTCTTGGCAGACCTAAGTTGTTAACTATCTAGTTGACTATCTAGTATCTGTCCTTTCCTGGACAGTAATTTATGTCTATAGATGAATTAGGGTAATTCTTGCTCAGTGGCTACCTTGCATAACTGGAGTAAGTCTATACAGAAATTATGGTGTTCAGTATCCTCTTTGAACATGAAGTGGGTACTGTCAGGAGTAGACATGTCTCTTAGTCAAAAATCTAATAATAATGAAATGATTATGAATGTCATATTCTGTGGATTTCTGATGTTTCTGAGGACTGTCTATGTTTATCAAGTATATTTGAGCTGCTAAATCTTGACTACTCTTAGCTATTTCTACTGAATATATATTGAAAGCACCTTGTTATAATTAAATCAGAATCTAATTAACCATGAGTTTATTATCTGGCCATTAACTAGCTTTACTTAATCATCCTAAACAGTTTGTAATAGCAGCTATTAAAAAGACTAGATCTAAGCCTTGTCTTCTTAAAAGAGTTGCATAGATGCAATGCCTATTTGAGAGTAACAATAGTAGTTTGAAATTTTTTATAAATATGAAAATTTATATCAATAAAAACCTTAAAGTTGTATCAATATATAAATTCTGTACCAATGTAAGGAATTAAAACTTCAATGTTGTATCAATTATAAAGATTTCTATCAATGTAAGATTATGGCTAAACAATGTTTTGATTAAGAATAAATTTAATAGTGCATCCCATATATTTAATTTCATATAATACTTTATCCCTCCTTTTTCCTTCAACCACCTTCCTTTTAACTAAGAAAGATAGAGAAGAGGAAAGGAAAACCAGAAATCTCAATCTAAGCTATTTAGTTTCTTCCCTGTTCAAAATATGACCATTTCCAAATTATCCCTTAAAATGACAACTTATCTATAATTTATAAAATAACTATAACCAGACACCCAAACCCAAGGGATCAGGATGATGACTCTCCACAACTTCTTCCTGTTGAATTGGGGTGATGAAATTTTTAAGGGGTGGGAAGGGATAGGAAAATTAGAAAAATTAAGAAAAAAAATTAAGAAAGCTAGTTTTAACATCTGTTATCCAGTCTCTGTATGTTTATACAATTATTATTAATCTATTGAAACATGCTCCTTCACTATTCCCTGCCTTATTCTTATATGATTAATTTTCAATAGTGAGATAAGGCATAAATTTATTGATTCATCTATGCATACCTAAATTCTCCCTCCTATGGAGATTTATACCTCTGTGGCTACACACACACACACACACACACACACACACACACACACACACACACACACCAGAAGGCAGACAGAGAGATAGAAGGACATTTAAAAGAGGATGGCCTGTGAACTCTACACAGAGGCCATGTTATCACTGATATTTGCATTCACTCTAATGTAAAGCAAGGGGAATATGAGCAGCAAAGTGAGGATTAAGTTTGAGACCCTTAGCCAGTATTCAGAAAATAGCCTAGAATTATGGCAACTGGCTCCATTATAAATCCCATCTGTCCTTGAGATAGTCTACTGACCCGGGAGATTAGCTACTAGGCTTTTCCTCTTTAATATTTGGAGGCCTACTCAGAGCTTTGAATATCCTCTACTTTGAAGGACATGTAGACAAACTAGGCAGAAAAATATTAGGAACCTAATTAAATTACTTTTTATAACTTCTTCTGTTAGTCATTGCTTTTTCTCTCACCATTCCAAATTCATCTGTATACAGCATCAAGCTTGATCCTGCTAAATACTCTGCCTTTATGAAAATCCTTCCCAAGATACCAATTTTTTCTTAAGATAAATGTCTCATGGCCACAACATTATAATATGCCTCTATTCATATTTAAGAATACTTGACTCACCAAGTCTCTACCCTTTCCTAGTTTCTCCCTAACTGGATTGTTCCTGTTTCCAGCAGTAGATCATGAAGCCACTTAGTACTGCATTTTACCATATATTCCCTCTATCTGAACCCCCACAATTATATTGACTTCACAATATATACAGCACAAACATCATGCACACAGCACACACAGAACATACACACACATTATGGACACACAGAAAGTACACACATCACACATATGACATACACACACACAATCACAACAAGCACATCTCAATACAACAACACACACATACAACACAGAACTCATACACAGAACACACACTATACAATATACTAATACACACATACATCTCACACACAATACACACACATAAATACCATGCATATACACACAGACATTACACAAACATGCACCCACATATGCAACACATACACAAACGCACATAGTTTACATGTCTGGGAACTACTTTTTCTCTTAGAAAAAGGATCTTACATACTTTACTCAGCATTATTTTCCAGTGTCTGATGGATTAGTGGGAAAGAAATACATACTTTTTTGTCATACTGGAAATCAATAGATATTAGAGATTTTCATTTAGCTCACTTATTCCTTTTTTGTTTCGATTTGCCATCCTTACTTGAATTAAATAAGCTTTCTTTATTGAGTCTCTTCAAAGGCCTCCTTCTTTTATCCCAATTCACCTTTGCAGCAGAAATTTCAACAAAATCAGAGTGATAACTATACAAAAGAAAGCCAAGACATAAATAGTATGCAAATATAGCTTTCTCCCCTGAAGATTATAAAAGAGTAGTAATGGAACAGAGAGGAGAAGAAGATGAAAAAGTCAATGAAAGAACATGATTCATCAAGCACTGAACTCCACTGTGTGATGGGCATGGTGCTAAGAACTGGGTAGGTGGTACTTAGGTGACAATCAATGGTCTCCCCTCTGAAAGCTTAGATTCTAGGTGGGAATTCACAGAGAGAGCTTCTTTCATTTTGGTGAGGTTACTACAGGAGAAGCATTCTACTGATGTGCGTTAATTAGCACACCCAATACAACCCAGCACAGAATAGGTTACTGCTTCCTTCAGAAGTGGATGCCTCAGCTGAGATTTGAAAGATAGTGAGGGATGAGCAATCAGAACATGAAGAAGATGGTTCCTGGCTGTAAGCCAAAAGCTTGATGTTTAGAACAATGACAAGCTAGAAAGTAGAATATCAGCATGATGGGAGTGTAGACAGGAGAGAGAGGTATGCTCTGAAGTGAGTGAAGAGGACAGACAGAGTCCTGTTCTTTGAAGACCATGCTACAGATTTGGGCTTTATCCAAGTGCAAATGAAAAGAAGTGCTTTAAGCTAAAGAGTAAAACAGCCTGATTTGTGTTGTATAGGATCTCATCACACCTCGGATGGAAAATGTTCTAGAAGGGCAGATGTCAGTGTAAGAACCCATACAGAAGGTCTCCTCAGGATATCAAGTGATGGGATTGAAGAACGGCTGATGAAGAGTTTTAATAACATCACTATCAGAGTCCCATGATTTGTCTAGACAGAGGAGTAAAAATAACTAATATTGTCTTAGGGTTTTACTGCTGTGAACAGACACCATGACCAAGGCAACTCTTATAAAGAAAAACATTCAATTGGGGCTGGCCTACAGATTCAGAGGTTGAGTCCATTTTCAAGGTAGGACTATGGCAGTGTCCAGGCGGACTGAGGAGGAGCTGAGAGTTCTACATCTCGTTCCAGAGGTAAACAACAGAAAACTGACTTCCAAACAGCTAGGACTAGGGTCCTAAAGGCCATGGTCACAGAGACACATCTACTCCAACAAGACCAAATTCCTAATAGTGTAACTCTCTGGGCCAAACATATACAAACCAATATATACATATATACACATAAACACACATATATGTATATGTGTATATATGTATATATGTATATGTGTGTGTATATATGTATGTGTGTATATGTGTATATGTATATATGTATACATGTATGTATGTATATGTGTATGTATTATGCGTATATATATGTGTGTATATTTGTATATGTGTATATATGTGTATGTGTATATATGTATAGTGTGTGTGTGTGTGTGTGTATGTGTATATGGAATGAATGAATGAATAGCTTTCCATATATACTGCTTAGCCCACCTTATTTTAAGTGTAAAGCATTAGACTCAATATAGAGTCATTTTATTTTACTAATGCTGGCAAGCCCTGTCTGAAGAAAGGGGGAATCAAGTTGTTCTTTCTTTACTTCTCCTTCCTCTTCCCAGCTCCTGTCCTCAAGATCCACTCATAGAAAGAAGCTGGAGAAGCAGTGTTACTTAGGGTGGCACCCCTACAGTTGAGTTTCTTCTGCTTGGTGACTGCTGTTTGTCTTGACAGCCCTGAGTGGTCCCTAGGACTTTTGCCTTGGCAGACGTACACCTACCGGTTGCTGGGCTCCTAAGCCAAGCACATTCATCCCATGAAGGAACAGCTAGGGTCTCTTTGGTGTGTGGTTTCTGGTGATAAGATTCAGCAATGACCTAATCTTGCTCACCAACATCCTTTTGGCGCCTACCTTGGGCATGCTCTACTCACTGATGATTTACTTCTGTCATCTAGGTTATTGTTTGCACAGATGCCAGAAAATCCAGATAATCTGAAAGAAAAGCTCACCCCATTCTATGTGGTACAAGTCCAGATTGTTTAGTGACTGCCATTTCTCAGTTCCACCATCATTCTCCAGTGCTGGGTCTTTGTACGATGTAGCCTGAGACAGATAAGCCATTCTGCTAGTCATGTCATCTGAGGGATATATGACCTGGAAGGAACCTTATCCATATGGGGAGTCTCTCCACACTGTCCTTCATTGCTCAGGGATGTTTTAGCATCTCTCTTATTGCCTTCATGTGAAGGTAGGCCACTGAGTTACAACCTACTGTACCATCTCCTCCTAGCTTTCTGGTAATAATGTCACAGGAAGGGCCATTGCCACTTCATTGGAATGTTGTCAGGCTGACAGAACTAATACTGTGTCCTCCAAAGATGTCTTTTGGGTAGACATCTTCAAATGTTGGCAGCCCTTTTCACTTTAGAAATCAGGTGCTCTGTGTGCTTGACCTCAATCTTAACTTCAATCACAACTACAGGGACACAAAACAATGCCATCTCAAACTCTTTTATAAATCTTGTTATGTTTAAAAGACACTATCTAGCAGCAGGACTTCTGGTCCTCTGGATCTTACAATCCTACACAATGTTCCCTGAGCTTCGTGTGTAGATTTTGCATTGTAGTTGTGCCTATGGTCCCTCCAAACATGGGTAGCTAGCTAGGTTCACAGTAACAGGCATGAATTCCATCCTACTAAGTGGATCCTTAAAGTACATGGCTGTTGGTTACTCCAAGGATTAAATGTCACTATGATAGTCTCAGATATATTTTGCCATTTGGGTTTATAGGCTTCACTACTAGGTACAACTTTGATTGCTTTTCTCCCTTGGCAACATGCATAGAACCTTCAGATCCTCTTGAGAGTTAGTCTCTGGGGAGTGGCCATCCATGTCAGGTCAGGTCCAGCCCCATTTCCCCATTTCCCCTGTGATGGTGTGAAAAGTGTGAAGAGGAGGAGGAAGATGGGAACAACCCAATGACAGCCAATGCTGTCACCCAGATGGGTCTCCAAAAGAAACAATGTCTCATCGGAAAAAGCCTCCGTAGAGACAAGAATGATCAGTTCTGGTGACCAAGCACATTAGGAAACTGAAGAAAAGTAACCATTTAAAGTTTTAATGAAAATGAGTTGAATTTCTTCAAATTTGAGGAGTTGTCACTTTTGTTTGTATTATTTTCCGTCCAATTTGAGACATCTTGAACAATGTCTAATTGCTGGGTTGGGTTTTTTTTTTTTTTTTTTTTTTGATAGAATATTTCTTTCTCAGAAAATGTCTCTTCCATGGAAATCAGTGAATAATCTCCAAGTGCTCTCAGTGGTAAAAGGGATGGAAATGGAAAAATAATTGCATGCCTTGCACCTGCCTCCTGAAATTCATTAGCAGCTTATGCTACCCTGAAATCCTCTTTGAGGATGTTCAAAACAATCACACGATTGTTTTGCCTCATCCGTGTTTTATGATGCCAGCACTTAAGTGGCCCAGACAATGAGAGGGTTTGAGATGCACAGGCTGTTCTCAGACACAGAAGAGGTCTCTGCATGCCACTCATTCTGAATTCTCATCCCTTCTCCAAAGCGAAGCACCTGTTTTTGCTTCACAGGGCCAGACCAACTCAAAACCACCAAATTAATTAACACACGAAGGAAAAAAAGAACTCTGAAAACTGATTGTACTTTTAAAGTAATTTCACAGACAGAAGTTTGTCCTAAAAACCAACTTGGGTGCCATAATCTATTTAGAAGGAACACTTCCCTGTTTTTTTTTAGTTTTTTAACAGAGAAATGACAAATACCAACTGGGATGTTGAGCTTCACACAAAAAAGAGATACTCCCCTTTCCAAGTCCAGTTCTGTTGACCTCCTTAAACACTGTGTGTGGAATCCATTTCCAAATTAGCAGTCCTATAATGGTTAAGCGTGGTTGTTGACTTGGTAGGATCTAGAATCACCAAGAAGACACACTTCTATGCATTATGGGAGGGAGTCTCTAGATTGAGTTAGCTGACATAGAACAGCTCCCCCTACATGTGAGCAACACCATTCCATTGACTGGCCTCCAGACTCAATGAAAGTGAGAAGGCAAGTGGAGGTAGAGCATTTGCTGCTCTCTGCTTCCCGACTATGAGGACAACATGACCAGCTGCCTCATGCTCCTCCCATCATGCTCTCTCCACAACACTGGATTATACTCAAACTCTGACTGGAATAAACCCCCATGTCTAAGTTGCTGTTGCCAGGCATTTCATCATAAGAAAGAGATAAACGACTCCAGTGTGCGGCTTCTCAGTGATGCTTTGGCTCTTCCCCTATGGTGTGCCTCATTCCACATGCTCACCCTCTGGTCCTCCTGCAGCCTGCATGGAATCTGCACAAACATGGAAGTTGCGTCCCTGTTTCCTTCCCACAAGCCCTTGCAAGTCTAGCTCTTTGTGAATAATAGTTTCTAGATGAGTACAGGGCAATAATGACTACCACTACACAGTGCTAGATATTTTAAACCATAACTCAGAAAAAAAAAGAGTATTGATTTGAGCACCCATTTTACAATGTGAAATTAAGGCTCAGAGAAATTTGCTAAAAGCCACCTCTTTTTAATCTCAGTTCTGCAACAACAAAATTGGTTAAAAGGTCATATGATAAGCTGTGACAAGAATCCTGAGGAATGGGGGGTTAGAAACTGAGAAAAAGAAACTAGATTATTCCTATCAAGGGTTCAAGTAAATCTGGTTAATCCATCAGAATGTAATTTAAAACTTAATGTTCCAGGTGCTGAGAGGGATAAAGAATAAGTATTTGATATCTTCCTCTCCCTGGTAATACCCATTTCAATGGCAGGGAAGATTAGCCTGTAATAAAGGGAATCAGATGCAGTACCATAGGACAGTATAGCCATAAAGAAAAACTCTTATGTCAAAAGTATCAAAGAGGGCCAGAGGGACGCTTACCATGACAAGACAAAGAGGGAACTGAGATGGGCTTGGACCAATCACTGTGATTTCCACAAAGGGACAAAAGAGCAAAATGACATTCTGACAGAAGTTCTACTGCATTGTTGAATGAGCACTGGCCTTCCCCCTCTTCATCTCAGAAGGATATTTAACACCTCATCTAGGAAACAGGAGTCAGTCACTGGTGGCCTACCTTGGATTCTCAGTAATTGATCAGACATTGGGGTTATTAGTTCTACCTGGTCTGAACTATTTTATTAGCCTTTTAAAAGCAAAACCAGAAAGTGGTTTTCACCTGAGCATTTCACTGTTTACAGCACCCTCCAAGCTAGCTCTGATGGTTTTTCTCAAGGAAACACCTTTGTCATCTCCAGCTAGACTTCTTGGAGACAGCTGCTTTTGAATAATTCTTACACTTAAGTAGAATGTATTTGTTAGCAATTCTATCATAGGCTCCAGCACTTACCATTGCCTGATGGCTCCCTCCCCTTTTCCCATAAGCACACACAATTTTAAAATGACTGCCTCTAAAATTCATTTCATCACGGTCTCTGCTGTGTAGTGAGTTCCCAGGCACCTCTGTTCTCCAACTTGTCTGCGTCTTTCCCTCCTGCACTTTATGGATGAAGGAACTGAAGTGCACAGAGATTAGAAATCTTAAAGCACTTGCTGAACACCCATGATGACTTGAGTTCAGACCCATACTCATGGAAAAATTAGGCATGATGGCTCCCATCCATAACCCCAGGGATCCAAGGATTCCTGGAAATCTCTGGACAGTTGGCTTTGCTGAGTTGATGAGATCCAGGTTCAGTTAGAGACCCAACTCAAAAAGTAAGGTAGAGAGCAATCAGGGAAGACAATGGATTTTGATCCCTGGTTTATATACACATGTGCACACATTCATATGAGAATCCATACATATATGATCTCTCTTTATAGACTTGAAAATTTTGGCTCTAAATGAAAAATCTGACTAATAAGGGCCTCCCACTCCTACTAGTCCCCTTGGCTCCCCTAGATAGTTCTATTTTCACAGTATGCACACAAATGTGACTTTAATATCTATATAAGATTTAGACATCATTGTCCAATAAGAGTACACATACATCAGTTGTCTGTCTCAGACTGGCTTTCTTACTGTGGTTATACCTGATATATGGATGTGAATAAAATCTCTCCCACATTCTCATTCTCTCAGACTGTCCATCATGTGGTTTTCTGTGTTGAGTCTCTAGCCTCCTGTCTTTCTTCTCTCCTCTCCCCATTCTTCTCTCCCTCACTGTCTCCACCTCCCTGTCCTTCTTTGTTTTAGTTATGGTTTTGGAACTATGTAACATACAGAAAAATTGAACATATTATACACAGTCATAGGTCTGTTTATATAGTCACCAACACACACAAACACACACATATATGTGTATAAATATATATTATAATATATACTACACATAGGACATATAAATATACTATATAACTATATAACTATACATACACACACACATACACACAGAGTCACCACTGCTGTGTGATCTCCCTTTTCATAGAAACGCATTTTGTTTTGCCCATATGTAGGTTAAAGAACATTTTTGATTCTTGGGGTTAAATTGGACTTCTCTGAACATTCGCTCACACCAATTTTAGAGCGAATGTTCTGCAATATTTTTGGGTGTATTTATTTTCTTGGGCAACTGACAAAATTTTCAAAGTGCTTGACTACTTTATATTTTCACCAGGAAAGTAGACTCCTGATGTTCTCCAAATGGTTGTTCCAGCTTTCCTTTAGCTTTTTATATTTTGTGTCCATCCTTCCTTTAACTACAGCCACCCTGGTGAATGAGAGATCTTACTCTATCATGGTTACACTTATGTTCACCTAATGGTCAATGGTGATGTCCAAAATGTTTTATGTCCCAGCTGGTCATTTACATACATTCCTTTTCTTGAGACAGTACACAAATATTTTGTCCATACTAAAAATTGGATTTTCTTTACCTAAGCTTTTCCCTTTAGCTTTCACATTGTGTAAGGCTTGGAAACTTCCTTTGCATTGTTTTTCTGTTTGTTGCTGGGTTCTAACCCATGTATAACACTTTAATTTTTTAACCCATCTATCATTTGCACATTTGTAATGTAATATTCAGTTTGAAGCAATCAGGAACAAAGTTACTAAAATGTTTTGCACAGGTTTCATTTGTCCATATGTTTTCATTTACCAAGGGCAAATGGCTCAAGAGTAGAATTGGTTTTCATATATATATATCAACCACAGGTATAAAACCACAGGGGTGTATATCCATCATATACATATGGTAAGTATATACTGAGCTTTATCAGATACAAACTGATTTTCAGAGTAGCAGCAGCATTTCAAATTATCACCAAGAATGTGAGAAAATTTGGTTTTTCAAAGTTCTTTGCCAGGACTCAGTAATTCAAGGATTAAAAATTGCTGGGCACTATGGGACATGGAGAGCAATCTCTCATTGTGTTTCAATTTGCATATGCAAATGTTTAACATTGTTGAGATTTCTCCTCTCTACTCATTCATTAGAGAATGTTGCTTAAGTTTGCAGCGCTTGTTGGAGTTTTATACCTGTGGTGGTTTCAATGAAGAATCCACCTTAAGTCTCAGGCATCTGAATACTTAGTCTTCATTGTGTGGAACTGTTTAGGAGCAATCAGATGCTGTGGACTTATTCGAGGTATGTTACTGGACCCTGGCTTTAAAATTTCAAAAGACTTGGTTCTTCCTCTGTGTACTTCTCTACCTAGTGATTGGGGATCAAGATGTGGATTCTCTGTTGTTCCTACTACCGTGCTTCTGCTCCACCATCATGGGCTCAAACCCTCTGAAAATGTAGACAAAATCTCTTCTATAAATTGTCTTGGCCTTCAATAAGTTGTCTTGGCCTAAGCACAGGTAAGATCACCACTTCTGCTCAGAGGGACCCACCCAGAACCCACAGGACACAGGAACCAAGGAGCAGCCTCGGACAGAATCCTTCCGGTTTCAGTCTCTACTCATATCAGATCCTGTGCCACAGTGCTCCATACCCAAATTCCTCCAGGAGAAAACTGGTCTCCCAGGAGTACTGACACACAAGCTTGCAGGAGGGACAAGCCACAGTCAGAGACAGCAAGACCAGCTAACACCAGAGATAACCAGATGGTGAGAGGCAAGGGCAAGAACATAGGAAACAGAAATCAAAGCTAGTTGGCATCATCAGAACCCAGTTCTCCCACCAAAGCAAGCCCCGGATACCCCAGCACACCAGAAAAGCAAGATTCAGATTTAAAATCACTTCTCATGATGATGATAGAGGACTTTAAGAAGGACATAAATAACTCCCTTAAAGAAATACAGAAGAACACAGGTAAACAGTTAGAAGCTCTTAAAGTGGAAACACAAAAATCCTTTACAAAATTACTGGAAAACACAACCAAACAGGTGAAGGAATTGAACAAAACCATCCAGAATCTCAAAATAGAAATAGAAACAATAAAGAAATCACAAAGGAAGACAATCCTGGTGATACAAAACCTAGGAAAGAGATCAGGCACCATAGATGCAAGCATCACCAACAGAATACAAGAGATAGAAGAGAGAATCTCAGGTGCAGAAGATACCATAGAAAACATTGACCAAACAGTCAAAGAAAATGAAAAATGCAAAAAGCTCCTACACCAAAACATCCAGGAAATCCAGGACACAATGAGAAGACCAAATCTATGGATATCAGGTATAGAAGAGAGTGAAGACTCCCAACTTAAAGAGCCAGTAAATATCTTCAACAAAATTATAGAAGAAAACTTCCCTAAAGAAAGAGATGCTCATAAACATACAAGAGACCTACAGAACTCCAAATAGATTGGACCAGAAAAGAAATTCCTCCCATCACATTTGTCAAAACACCAAATGCACAAAACAAAGAAAGAATATTAAAGGCAGTAAGGGAAAAGGGTCAAGTACCATATAAGGGCAGACCTATCAGAATTACACCAGACTTCTCACCAGAGACTATGAAAGCTAGAAGATCCTGGGCAGATAAAATGCAGATCCTAAGACTACAAATACCAGTCCAGGCTACTATACCCAGCAAAACTCTCAATTACCATAGATGAAGAAATGAAGATATTCCATGATAAAACCAAATTTACACAATATCTTTCCACAAATCTAGCCCTACAAAGGATAATAGATGGAAACCACCAACACAAGGAGGGGACACTACACCCTAGAAAAAGCAAGAAAGTAATTTTCTTTCAACAAACCCTAAAGAAGATAGTCACACAAACATAAAAATAACATCAAAAGTAACAGACAGCAACAATCACTATGCCTTATTATCGCTTAACATCAGTGGACTCAGTAGAATAACAGACTGGATATGTAAACATGACCCAGCATTTTGTTGCATGCAGGAAATGCACCTCAGTGTCAAAGACAGACACTGCCTCAGAGTAAAGGCCTGGAAAACAATTTTCCAAGAAAATGCGTCCCAAGAAACAAGCTGGAATAGCCATTCTAATATCAAATAAAATCAATATTCAACCAAATGTTAACAAAAAGGATAAAGAAAGTCACTTCATACACTTCAAAGGAAAAATCTACCAAGAAGAACTCTCAATTCTGAACATCTATGCTCCAAATGCAAGGGCACCCACATTAATAAAAGAAACTTTACTAAAGCTCAAAGCACACATTGCACCTCACACAATAATAACTTCAACACCCCACTCTCATCAATGAACAGATCATGGAAACACAAACTAAACAGAGACATAGTGAAACTAACAGAAGTTACGGACCAAATGGATTTAACAGATATTTATAGAACATTTCATCTTAAAACAAAAGAATATACCTTTTTCTCAGCACCTCATGGTACCTTCTCCAAAAATGACCATATAATTGATCACAAAACAGCCCTCAACAGATAGAAGAAGATTGAAATAATCCCATGCATCCTATCAGATCACCACGGACTAAGGCTGGTCTTCATTAGCAACAAAAACAACAGAAAGCCCACATACACATGGAAGCTGAACAAGGCCCTACTCAATGCTAACTTGGTCAAGGAAGAAATAAAGAAAGAAATTAAAGACTTTTTAGTGAAAATGAAGGCACAAAATACCCAAATTTATGGGATACAATGAATGCAGTGCTAAGAGGAAAACTGAGCTCTGAGTGTCTCCAAAAAGAAACTGGAGAGAGCATACACTAGCAGCTTGACAGCACAGCTGAAATCTCTAGAACGAAAAGAAACAAATACACCCAAGAGGAGTAGACAATCAAACTCAGGGCTGAAATCAACCAAGTAGAAACAAAAAGAACTATACAAAGAATCAACAAAACCAAGAGCTCCATCTTTTAGAAAATCAACAAGATAGATAAACCCTTGTTACAGCGCTGATATATTATTAATAAGAGTCCACAGCTCAGGATTCACGTTTTGTGTTGTATATTCTACAAGCTCTTATACATATACATAGTATACATATAAATGTAAACATCGCAGCACTGTATAGAAGTTTCTCTGCCCTAGAAACATTTTACATTCTTCTCCCTCATCCTTCCCTTCCTTTGAGGCTTTGACTGCTGACAACATCTGACCTTTGATTTTTTTTCCCCCATTTACTATATCAATGGTTTTGCTCTGTCCCAAAATATTGTATGACAACTATCCTGCTTGAGTTGGCTTCTTTCCTTTAGAAAGATTTGTTTTTTCCACGTGTTTTTGTGACTTTTATTGTTTAGTAGCACATACCGTGTAGCTAAATAGCATAGGTATCCACTGTCTGTTAAAGGACATTTGTTTGCTCCCAAGTTTTAATGCTCATAAGTAAAGCTGCAGTTATCATTCTTCCCTTTACGTTTCAGCCCGTTTAGATAGTCAGAAGAAAAAAATGTTGGATCTTATGATAAAGACATATTAATTTTGCAATATATATACATACATACATATACATACATATATACATATCCTAAAAGTGGCTATACTATTTTGCATTTTTTTCATCAGAAAATGAGAGTTTCTGTTGCCACATAATTCTACCAACATGTATCAGGCTATCAGTATTTAGATTTTATCCATGCTGATGAGTTCTTTGTTTAATTTACAACTCACTAGTGGTGTACAATTGGGCATCCCTTATCTGAAATGAAATGCTTGGGACCTTGGATTTTGTTTTATTTATTTTCTGTTTGGTGTTTGAAGCATTTGCCCCTTTCTGAGGCACCATGAAGATGGGACCTAAGTGTAGCATGAATTCATTATTGCTCATTGTTTTAGTAAACGGTCATCTTGTTGTTGTAAAACACCATGACCAAGGCAATTGATATAAGAAAGCATTTACTTGGGGATTTGCTCACAGTTTCAGAAGGTTTGTCCATCACCACCATGATGGGGAGCAGGACAATAGGCAGGCATGGTACCGGAGCAGTAGCTGAGAGCTTACATTTGATCCACAAGCAGGAGGCAAAGAGAAACAATATGTCTGAGATGGGCTTTCAAACCTCAAAACTGACAAATCTTCTCCAGCAAGACTATATTTTCTTTTTCTCCCTTTGCGTATTTTTATTTATTTATTCACTTTACATCCTGCTCATTCACACCCTCCAGCTCACCACCTCCCACAATCTTCCTCCCATACCCTCTCCCCTTCTTCTCTAAGTTGGAAGGGGCCCTCTGGGTATCCTCTACCCTAGCACATCAAGTCTCTGACTAGAAGAACATGTCCCACAGACAGGCAACCGTTTTGGGGATGGCCTCCACTCCAGTTGTTTGGGACCCACATGGAGACTATACTGCACATCTGCTACATATGTTCAGAGAGGCCTAGGTCCAGCCCATGTATGCTCTTCGGTTGGTGTTTCAGTCTCTGAGAGCCCAGCTCCAGGTTACTTGACTTTGTAAAGACCACCTTTTCTAATCCTTCCTAAACAGTTCAATGAACTGGTACCCAAACATTCAAATATATGAGCTCAAGGGTTTCTAGTTACAGTTTCTATTGCTGTGAAGAGACAGCATGACCATGGGAACTCTTATAAAAGAAACCTTTGATTGGGGTTGGCTCATAATTCAGAGGTTTAGCTCATTAGTGTCATGGTAAGAAGCATGGTGGCATGCTGGCAGACATGGTGCTAGAGAAGAACTAAGAGTACTACATCTGGATTGGCAAGCATCAAGAAGAGAGAGAGAGAAGTAGGCCTGGCTTGAGCATCTTAACCTCAAAGCCCACCCTCAGTGAAACACTTCCTCCAACAAGACCACACCTCCTAATAGTGCCACTTTCTATGAGTCTATGGGGCCATTTTCATTCAAACCACCACAGGGTCTATTCTCATTCAAACCATCACATTCATATGCACATAGCCTACATCTAAGGTAATATTACATGCATAGTTTACCTACATTTTAAGGACAACCTGTCACATGAGGCTAAGAATGAAAATTTTCATGTGTGGCTTCACAGCAGTGCTTAGAAAGTCACATTTAGGACATTCGAATTCACAATATTATTATCAGGAATGCTTCTAGATGCTAAGCATTGCTTTGGATGCATACTGAGTACTTGCTTATCTTCTGTGGTTCAGCATCTGTTTTTAATTAAGTGGCATATTTTCTCATTATTAAGTTTTAGAAGTTTCATATAAATTGAAAACTGCATTTTCAATGTGAGGAATGTCTTCCATCCTGAGGCTTGTTTTCTCATTATTTTTTCTAAAGATTATTTATTTATTTATTTGTTTATTTGTTTATTTATTTATTTATTTTGATATGCATACACAGTAGCTGTCTTCAGACACACCAGAAGAAGGCACCAGATCCCATTACAGATGGCTGTGAGCCACCATATGGTTGCTGGGAATTGAACTCAAGACCTCTAGAAGATTAGTCAGTGCTCTTAACTGCTGAGCCATCTCTCCAGTCTATGTCTTCTATGTCTTCTCACTTTTTACTAACCCTCTTTGGTATAGCCAAACTCTTGAGTTTTCATCAAGATCACTTGCCAGATTTTCTTTCTTTTTTCATGGGACATATATAAGTATATATAATATACATATATACAATATTATATAATATGTATATTATTTATAATATATAAATATATTATATTTATTTTATATAAATACATTATTACATATAAATATATTATATAATTACCTATTATATATTATATATAAATATATTCTATTGTATTATATTATATATTATAAAGATTATTATAATTATACAGTTCTCTATTTTCAGTTTGGTAAGAGGTTTTAGGTATTGTCAGGCCTTTTAAATACCATAAATGGCTTTTGGATTTTGGTACTTTCTTCATCTATTGAAGTAATCATAAGATGTATTTTTAGCCTAATGAATGACATTAACTTTCTTAATGTTGAATTAGTCTTGCTAACCTGTAATAAACATGGTTTGCCAAATTATATATTGATTTTTAAACTTTGGTGACTATAGTATGCATGTGTGCTCATTAGATACATTTCCACTTGTGGTTCTCTTTCTTTTAATATCATGGCATGATTTTAGCATAAACCTAAAAATAGAATAAATCAGAAAGCAGTCTTTCTACTTCTTTTTTTCTGGTAAAGAGATTAATAAAGATCATAATAATTTCTTTTTTGCTAGAACTCACTATTGATCCTATCAAGTTTGGTACTTTCTTGTGTAAAGCTTATTAACTATTGATTCAATTTATTTTAATAAGTATTGACCTATAAAATGATTTATTTCTTCATATCTAAGTTTTTGTACTTTTTTAAACTCAAGAAGTTGATCCATTTCATCTAGATTATTAAATTTGTTGTTATAGAGTCATTTGTAATATTCTCACATTGTCTTTTAATGTCTGTATAATCAATACTTATTATACTTCTTTATGTCTGATACAGCAGTTTAAGTTTTATATCTACACTAGTCTGTCTAGGAGCATACCAACTTTATTGATCCTTTGGAAGAACCAGTTTTGGTTTGGCTTACTTTTTCTATTGATTTGTTATTCTGAATTTTATTGATTTTCACTCTAATTTTAATTATTTCTTTTTCCCTGTGTACATCAAACTTAACTCAATCTTTTCCTCTTTTTTTTTTTTAAAAAAAATAGAAACCTAGACATCTGATTTATAGATCCTCATCCTTCTCTGATCTGTTAATTTCATGCTGATAACTTTCCTCTAAGCACTGTCTTCAGTGTACCTCATGCATGATAAGTGTTATTTTAATTTTCTTTTAGTTCAAAGTATTTTTAACTCTCCCTTAAGACATCATTGATGCTTGTATTAAATGTGTGTTGCTTAATCCTCATGTATTTGGGGGTTACTTAAATATCCTTTTCATCATTACTCATTTCCATGGTAGTTTGAAACTCTTATTTGCTGTGATTTATATTCTTTCCATTCAGTGTGTTTTATGGGCTGCCTGTAGTCTACCTTAGCGAATGTTTTATGTGAGCTGGAGAACTCAAAATAAACGATGACATATGCATACATATTACTACTTGTAGTGATGACAAGTTTATGTGAATTTTGCTTTTGATGGTCTTCATTAAAATATAATATGTGTGTGGTAAAATTTAAATGTACATATCAATAAACTTTCATAAAGTGAGCACACCTGTGTCAGCAATATCTATATTAGGACAGCATTTCCATGAGTCCATCAGGAATCATGGGAAGTACACTATTTACTGGTTTCTTCTAAAGGTTGCTTGAACACAATACCTTCAGGGGTGAGACATTGTGAGACAAATCCAACAGGAGAAGTTGGGAAACAAACCAGAGACTTGTATCAAAGGTAATCTGAGCAGTGACGAGGTCCAGAGATTGTGTCAAAGGTGATCTGAGTAGTGACTAGGTTCATCCTCTCTTTCCTCAACTAGGGTCTAGGTCCGTCCCTCTCAGCTAACAGACCTATAGGTCTAAATGATATGCCTAACAGTAACCTCTGACTTTATCCTGTGTAAATTCTGATAACCATGAGCATAAGTCTATCATTGACAAATGTCCCACTCGCTGCTAAAACTAACGACCCAATAAATCTCGTTGTACCCTGTGGAACCTCTGCTTTTAGGCAACGACAATTTACTTCCTTTTTTTTTAAATCTAGATCCAGTTTTTTCTTTGTTTTCTGTTTTGTTTGTTTGTTTCATTTTGTTTTTTATCTTACTTATGAGCTAGCAGAATGATCAAATCCCAAATGATCCACATTGAGAGGGAAGGATATCTAGTCAGTATGTGTAGATTTCAGTTTACAAGGATTGTTACTGTGGTTCTTGGTAAAACCACTGCTCCGCTGGAAACAAAAGCTCTATGCTTTTGCCTTAATATAAAGGCACTAGTTAAGATGAATAATTACCTTTAAATGACACTTAAAATTTTGATTCTTAGTCATGCTGGCCACATTTCAAGTGTTCGATAGACATGCATGCTACATGTTTATTTTATAGGAGCATGAGCATTTCCATCTTTGTAGAAACTTGTTCTGGACAATACTGCTCTAGACTTCTATTTTCTAGCCAGCTGGAGATGTAGCCAGTGCCATATAATGGCAGCTGGCTCATGCATACCTCTTAACCTGAAATTCCTAATCCTTCTGCTTCCACCTCACACATATGCAGCAGCATACCCAACCTTAAAAAAGTATTTAAGTATTTTGTACCCTGTTACTTTGCATAATGTGTTTATTAACTGTACTAGTTTTCTAATATAATCCTTAGGGTCTATTTTTATATTCATAGAATCATGTCATCTGCAAACAAAGATATTTAAGCTTCTTCCTGTCCTATTTGTACCCCCTTTACTTCCCCTTGTCTTATTGCTCTAGAGAAGATATCAAGCACTGTGAATAGGAGTTGAGAGAATGGACATCTATACCTTGTTCCTGATTTTAGAGAAAACTGAGTTTTTCTCCATTTTACACAATATTGGCTATGGGCATGTTATATAGTACATTTATTATGTTGATATATGTTTCTATATATATTCCTAGATTCTTTAGAACTTTTGCTATGGATGTTGAATTTTGCCAAGAGCCTTTCTGGCAAATGATGTGATGATATTCTGTCATAGGACTGATGCAAGCTTTGAAACATGAGGTATGTATTGACACTGGAGTACCAACAAAGTCAGAGAACTAGTAAGGAGCCATGGGGTGAAACTTAAGAGGTGGAGATGGAATGCCTGTGGTATGATGGGGGAAAGAGGAATAATGAAACAGGAAGATTTAAATGGGGTGCAGAATGTGAGGGCAACGTAGAGGAGAGGGCATGGGAGAAATGACTAATACTCAAAAACCTATGAAAATGCCATGTGGAAATCTATTACTGTAGAAACACACACACACACACACACACACACACACACACACACAACACTCAATCGTGCATCTCAGAGACACCATAAACTATCAAATAAAAACCTAGTAAACTAGTATAGGTAAACTTTTTCAAATTATTAGTCATGGAGTCCCATAAACACTCCTCAAACATTACACTCTATTGCCATTGCTCTTGGTTACTGTCCAGAACTTAATTGGAAAACCCTATTGCTGAAGATACCATGACTTTTTGAATCTTGTAACATAAAGAAATTAAGCTTGTCATGCTAACTAGGGCAAAATATTAAGGCTGATTGGGTCTTAGGCCCTAAGGAGTACCAAATGCTATTATTCTGCTAAATAGACATGCTAATAAACCAACCTCCTTCTCCCAAGTTCTATAGATTAGTGCATCGTTCCAGCCTCATCACAAAAGCTTCCTTTTGCAGTCAGTGGTAATTAATATAGAAATCCACAATGGGTCAAGTTCAGAGAATATGAGACTGTGTGTGTTCAGCTCTGAACAAGACAGCTAAACCCCATCTCTCTCAGCAAAGCTAAGGGTATGATATGGAAGAAGAACTGAAAGACTGGGGGCCCAGGGTAGTAGACATTTGCATCAAAATAGTATTTAGCAGCTAGAATCATATTATGGCACACATGAACACACAACAACTGTGACTGAGTGCAAACACAAATTTTGTAAAAAAAAAAAAAAAAAAAAAGAGATCCCAGATGGATTTGTGGGGAGTCATGAAGCACCACCCTAACTGAGGAGCTGCTGTCAATTGATGGCTGCTGGAGGAGGAAGAGTTAGCTTTCTTCAAGGACAGGGCCCCTGAAGGTTCTCCATGCTCCAGTAGATGGTCTACTGCACATACAGGAAGTAGGAAGTAGAAGCATGGGTTCCTTTTTACAAGGAGCATGTGATGTTGGAAAAGAAAAATGGGATTGAGTAATAGGGAAGGGATTGGAGGAGAGAGAGGTGGGAGTGCTTGGCTCAAAGTACATTATATGTATGTCTGAAATTCTCAAATGATGACAAAGAATGCTCGCTGTGGCTTGATTTCTCCACTATCTCCTTGGTGCCCTTCTACTTCCTTGAGGCAACACACAGCCCTGGCCGGCATCACGCTGAGGGATTTCACAGTCATCAGAACCATGAGATAGAATAAAACTTCTTTCCTTTATAAATTATCATCTTAGGCACACCGTTATCACTACAGAAAATGAACCCAAGTACCAGACTGATCTGGACATACTGGGATTTCATCATTCATCATGCCAAACACAGAGGACTCAAATATGATGTGTGGGTCAGCTTGTTGACTTTCTGTACTCTGACCAGATTCACTCTCTGGCAAGGGGCAGGGGACATGACTGTTGTTTGCTGTTGTGTTGTTTGTAACCTGTACCATTGGAAGACACTGATTCGTGCCTACTCAAACCCTTCTCTCTTTGATAAATCTTGAAGTGTTTGACTTAGATGGGATCCCTGACGCAGGAAATTTAACCTCTTAAGTCACACACAAAACTAAAGGCTTCTCTTGAAAAACTAACTTGAATACTTTCTAAAAGCTTTTTCTAGAAAAAAATTGATAATCCTGGGATAATTAAAACTATGTGCCCACAAAGGTGGGGGGTTAGGGCTAGTTAGGTGGTCATCACCTCCAGTAATAAATGAAGAAAATTTGAGATGATTAGTTTAGCTAAACAAAAACGAAATGACTCAAACATGGAAGATGGTATCTTCTAGACACTATATTATTTTACCTTCAAATGTATATTTTTATAGATTGTTTTTAATAACAAACTTAAAGCATTTTTCTTTGTTATACTTTTTAGGCAGCAGTCATAAGTCTGCTCACAATCCAAGGCTGTGCTGCCCCACACACTAGGTTTTCAGTGGTTGTAGCTTTTTGAAAGCAGGATGGTGGTGAGGTTAATCAACGTTAGAAATGTTGTTAAAAAGCAGAAAGAGCCACATACACTTCCTATCATATCCAACTGGCAGGAATATAAATAGCTCAGGCACTTTGCTATGCAGAAAACCAAACAAAGGTCAAAAAGATACTGTGCAAAGAAGGATAGAATGTGTGTGTTTATGGGAGCAAGATGTGGCTGCTCTCTGGCTTAGCATCCACCTGATTCTGTTTACAAACAGAATTCTGGAGGGAATGAGCCACTTCCTGTTAGGTTATCACTGTCTCTGTCTCTCTCTCTGTATCTCTGTGTCTCTGTGTCTCTGTCTCTCTCTCTCTATCTTTCTCTCTCTCTCTCTCTCTCTCTCTCTCTCTCTCTCTCTCTTTCTGTGTTGTGTGTGTGTGTGTGTGTGTGTGTGTGTGTGTGTGTGTGTGTGATTAAAGTGCAGATCTGATATCCCTATCTGGTACTGTTTAGGAGAAAATGCTGCCTGCCATTTATCAAAATCTAAACATCTGCAACCTAACTATGTTAGTGTGGTCTTAATCCTAAGTAAATAAATGTGAGCAGTGATTATATAACACAAACATGTGGACCAGAGGTTTAAACTCAATGACTTTCACTTCCATTTGGATTTCTCCATGTTGTAGACTTTCTGAAGTTCTCTTAGTGTTTCCCAACTTTGCTGGGCTAATAGGGATGGCAGATTCTGCACCTATAGCCTCTTAGCTCCTTTCAAACCTGTTGTGCTAAATTTATTGGAATTCCATACTTCTTTTTCCCTTGAAATCATTTACTTTGAAAGCCAGCTTGGATTATTTGAAAATTACTAGCTGAAAAGCCATGGAATGATTAGAAGCATCATTATTTTCTCTACATCCAATAGAAGTGGACAGGAAAAGCATGTGCGAGTCTGTAATTCTCCCCATGTGACTCATCTTTAAACCACAGTTAAGTGTTCGATTCAGACTCGCTCCACTCATTAGCCAGTCATGTCAGTACATCAAGCTCTGGGTCATTGAGGCATTTAATGGAGACTGGGTTATGAATCCCTCTTGCAGCTAATGACAGTGTTCATGGCCATTAATCAACCGTGTTTATTATAAATGGCGGTGTTGGCTCTTGCCATTTGTTTGGCAACCAATTAAAATATTTTCTTTTTATGCATTTTCAGGAGCCATATTTAGGGAGCAGATTAATAATCCAAGGAAGCACTTCTTCAGACACCACTTTCTCTATGTAAGATAACCTCATTTCTGAAGACACCACACACTTTGACTACAGGACACAGGAAATTCAATTTCAAGCGACCATGAAATGTTCTCTAATAATGCTACAAGGTGCTATGAAGGCTTCTAAAGGCGCAAAGACATCAATAACTTTACCCAGCACTGGAACCTGTAAGCTTAAAATTGTTCTGCCAGTAAAGATGTGCCTAGCGGTGCAACCAAGCCATGACTGTTGTTATGGGGCAAATAATTGCTTTCTGATTAAATTCGAAGCCTGCTTCCTGGGAAGGAATGTATGCCTCGTATTATAGCCCTTGTTAAAATCCCATTGCTGGGGAGGTCATGGGCCCTAGGGTAGAACCTGTTATTGTTATTTTGCTAAATTCCCACTTTGTCAAATTGTCTTTTAAATTATTATTATAGGCTATTCTAAATCCTGGTCAAAAAGTGTCTTTGTGTAATAGACATCTGTCAGTGGAGAGATGTATATAAATGATCAACATAGTGAAAATAAGAGATTAAGTGCTCAGGCCTAAATGAGACATCAAAATTAACCTCACCAATTACAAGGCTCATGTAACATCATGAGAGAGGAGAAGAAAAAAAAGTAAGAGCCAGAGGGTGCTGTGAAATGTCGCCTTCTAGACATGATATGGATAGTGCATTCAGAAACTCAATTCTTTCACCCAATTAATTTAATCTAAATTTACAGTATATTCCCTAGTCGTTCTCTGAAACTTTTCTGTAAAATCTACCTTTCCATTTCTAATTTTATAAATGTGTACTTTCTTTCTTATGCATGTGAGGTTTTGTTCCTGTTTAGGTTTTCTGAAAACTAACTCTTTGATCGATATGAAGAAGATGCTTAAATATTGACTTGCGTGTGCATATAGGAAATTGTTTGGGTGTCCACTTGTCCCTGCATGCCATGGAGATGGTTGAGTGCTGACTTGTAGGCAGATGCATGTAGAAAAAACAGAGACTAAGTGGCCCGCACCAGACAGAAGATGCTACCATGACCACATGTCCAAAGCATGGAAAGTTATTTCCAATACCTAGAAATTGAAGATCTTCTGACCCATAGGGGATTGTGCAGCATCCTCAGAAAGGCATTGTTCGTATTGAGGAACAGTTTGTGCTAGAATATAGGCTGTCCTATAGTCACCTGATAAATGTCAAACCAAAAACCAAACTGATTCCAAGTAATTTTATTTCTATAACTACAAATCCAAACAACCCCTCAAATACTGTATTTGGGAAACTGGGCTTTTAAAATAAAGAACATGAAAGGTTTCCTATAGAAAACTAAGGCTACCCTGACATAGGTACTAAAGAGAGTTCTTTGAGTGAAAATGAAAAGTCATTAAACAGCAGAATGAAATATTGAAAATGTATAGATCTCGGTGGTAATCAAACAAACACAAAGTAATGTACTTCTTTTGTGTTATATATCAGTCATTTCTAACTCCACTATAGCAATGCAAAATATGAAGAATAACTGTAATCAGAAAGTGGTTAATGTCCGTAATAGTGTTGAAAGCCAGTTTTTATGTCAGGAACATAAAGTATGAAAGGGAGCAAGACAGTGAAGTTTTTAAACATATTGAGATAAAAATGTTTTATGTAATTGTCGTACCAACTACAAATAAAAAGTACAGCAGATACAACATAGATAAATGGAACTATATGAGCTTACCACAGTGAAACAAGCAAATCACAAAAAAAGAGATTTAAATAAAAATACGAGCATAGAAGAACTACAAAACAGACAATGAAATAAATAATAATAATAAAAAAAAACCCCACCTAGGCAGAGCTCACCTTTCAGTGGTTACTTTCTTTGGATATAAATAGATAATTATTACCTAATATTAGTTTAGTGAATTTTTAAAGATAAAATTATAAAAGACTCACTTGAATTTCAGGACACTAGGAAGCTGAAAAGGAAAAGATGTCAATGCTTTCCAAAAGAACAGGAGCGAATACATGAATTCAAAAGGAAAAATTCAAGTCACAAGATTGCAAGAAGAGGTACGATCTATAGTTGGGTGAAAGTATTGATCATGAAGAACCCAGAGGGAGGCTGGTGCTTGCTTCTGCCATCTACTAGAAAACTGTCCACCTCCAGGCTCCAGGGCAGAAGCACAGAGTGAGGCCCTTGATCCCCCAGATATGGTTCCTTGTAAGTTTCACAGGATAAGGGCTTTCTGCATCTGTGGATGATCGGGATTCTTTCCTTCTGAGCCAGATATTCATTTCTTAATGTTCTTGCACTTAAGGTGCTTCTAGAGAAATTTTAAGAATAATTGAAGGAAAATTGTCTAGACTATAGAGCACCATTCTGCCAAAGTCTTTCTTAGAGAGTAAAAATGTACTACAGAGTAAAGCTCTTTGCTCTGAAACTTGATTCCAAGGCAACATGAAAATAAAATATCAGCTGAAAAACCTGCTAAGCCATGACCAGGAAACATTGACATGGAAACAAAAGAATGGTGTATTAGAAATGAAAATGAGGGTAGATATGAGCGTATTTCATTGCATGCATGTATGAAGTTATCAAAAACAAGGGTCAAAAAAGAATGACAGAGCAGAAATACAGAGTCTAGTGTTTTTTGGTTCATTTACTTAATACATTTTTGAGCTGCCAAATGAATCATGAATCCTCCTAAGCACCAGATAACATATTAAATAAATAAAAGCATACTTGGATTTTAAGCCATCAGCCATCAAGTTTCTGCTTGTAGGGGCCAAATGTAAATAATGACCTTAGAAATATCTTCTTTATGAGGATAAGTTCTTCAACATAAATGTTCTCTCTCTGCCTTTGTGCTCTAGCATTGGATGTATCTATCTCCCTGCTATACCAATGTGCAGACCTTATTCAGGCTTCCCTTTTCCTGTTTCCCTTAGAATCTGTTTTTAAGTAGAGCATTTTAACCCATCTTCTTTCCATTGCTTTTATGGCTTACCTCTTTACTCAACTGACTTATACTGGGTAGAGTTACCTCTTTCCTTTTTTTGCTACCTCAAATTAGGGATCTGGTCATGCAATTTCCTATGCTCATCTATCATCAACTTGTTCCTTGACATCTGAAATGCTCAGTTTATTCCATTTATTCTAATTCTTCTTATAGACTTCTATTTAGCTTTTTTTATCTAACTTTTCTAATTAAATCTAAAACTCCAACATTAACTTTCATAATATTACATTCTGAATCTTTCACCATTTCTCACTGTTGCCAGGAATATCACTTTCTTTTTTTTAAAAGTGGATATTTTATTTATTTACATTTCAGATGTTATCCCCTTTCCCTATTCACCCATAAGCGCCCTATAGCATCCCTCTTCCTCCTTTTTGCTTTTATACCATTTTAATTTCATGCAAGTATTAAGGTCAGTTCTAGGTCGAGGAACTAACAATACAATGGATAGAAATAGTCAAGGAACAAGCAAGACAATAAACACAAATAGTCAAAGAAAAAAACAAGGCAATAAACAAAATTCCATGATCATTCCCATGATCACTATTTCTAAGGGCCTATCGGGATGACCAAAATATCTTAGCCTACTTCCCTGTCCTAGCCCAAAGTCATTTAATGTCTGAAGCCTACTTCTCTGTTCTAGCCCAAGATTTAGATTCCTGCCTGTAATTACTTCTTTGTTCTAGCCTAATGTCAGATTCCTGCCTGCAGCTCATTTCCTTGTCCTTAGCCAATGTCAGATTCCTGCCAGGCAGCCCCAAAGCTCTCCACATCTCCCCCTTTTTATTGCATAAACAAGACTGAGCCTGTCTTAGGTCGTTCTGACAAGAATACCTTCCTTACCTGTCATGAAATATGCATTATCAAAAGCAATGCACTTATGTCTTAGGTTGGTAAGGATCTATGCAGAATTTTACCCGTCCTTGGTTTGCCAGTCTGTTAAATTAAGAACTCTGCCTGGGGGTCCATTTTCAGTTTCAAGTCATGTACTTTGGCTGCCAACATGTTGATGTTGTTAAAGGTAAACTTTAACATTATGGGCAGGAATAAAAGTATTCCCAGGACAAAAGGGGCTAGCATGATCAAGCTATATATGCTATTCTTGACACTTGACCAAAATGGAAATATCAACCTCAGGCCATGGATAATTTTATCAGCATTATCTGCAGCATCAAAACTCAGCAGAGCAGCATTCTTTAAATTCATAATATCACTATGCAAAGTTAAAACATCCAGAGATTAGAATTATGCCAAATACCCTACAAATGTCTTTAAACTTTTTTCTAATTATAATGCCTATCATTGTAAATTTTAGAAGTAACACAACTCCATTGGTATTTGGCATGACACTCAAGATGGCTCCTTACTCTTAAACTCTGAACCATCTTCCAATAATTTGAATAGAATAAAGAACATTGATCCAGTGTTCCAAACTCCTATCTAAGTCCTCTTATATACGCAACATATTAGTAACATTTTTGCTAAATGATTAACAAAAGTAGCTGCCTTAACTTCTTGTGTCAAAGCAATTGCAGAAGCAATGGTGCTGGCAATTAATGTAATTAAAGCTGTTATACCAGCAATGATCAAGCCCACTACCCTCTTGCTACTGCTTAAAGCCTAACTCGCTTCTTCCAGTACTTGCAAACTTTTTTCAGAAAACCAAGGTTCTGTAATACTCAGAGCAGTAAGACAAAAGCTGGTTGATAGACAGGCCAGGTTTCAACACACTAACACAATTAGAAAGTACACAATCAATGCACCTTATAATAAATACTGTAGAAGAGATAAAAGTAATTTTAACTTGACAATTAAAAGAGCCTTATCTCATGCACTAACAATTGTTTGAAATCAAGAACCTGCCCCAGAAATATCACTTTCAATTGTATGCCTCTCACTGTATTTCTCAAAAAATCTGGTTTTATCCTCCTGCTATTTTCTTCCTTCTATTTAATCTTTAATTTTTTTAATTTATTATACAAATTCAGTTAGTTTCCAATCTGTGACTCTAGCTTGACCCTCTCTTAAAATATTGCATAGTTCAATAGGAAAATAATAGCTCAACTTAAAAATAGACAAATTGAATAAAATATAAAGACATTGGATATAGAACTGGGATCTGGAACTAATTTATAAGTAAAAGAAATTTCATATTTTATTCACTTATTTATTCCAAATTATGTATTGAGCACCTGTGCTGGGCTAGGCCCATTGTTATGTGCTTAGATATAATGATGAACAGAATGAAAAACCATCTACATGCAAGTACTTTCTACTTTAGCTGATGAGGTAAACCTTGCTCCATTTCTTGTAAAAATTCCATATAAAGTTGAAATCAAGGAATATCTGTGATGAGTGAAACCATGTTGTCAGTGTTAAATAAATACTAGTTTTCCTTCAGCAAACAAAAAGCAAAAGAAACAAATGGAGCAAAAGCTCTTAATACCATTTGTAGAAAGGTGTAGTTACTAACCAGTGGTCTCTCCAACAATTAGTTTCTCAGGATTGCTCCTCCCCAGTTAGTTTTTGTTGACTGTCTTAAGACATCCTGATTTGATGATGTTGTTGTTACCTTGGTTTGTTTGCTCTCGGTTAGACTGCTTCAGCCATCTCTGCTGAATATTGCAAGGAGCTGATTGGATAGTTTTTGCTAACTGCTGACTCATATCTATTCTAGTAGCTATTTGTTCTTGTATGTTTCCTTGCTCCATGCTAAACAAGTTCATACACTTGAAACTGAAGGTACAGCTATCACAGACCATTCTCTGGCTGTAGAGAACATATGTATTTAAGTATAATTTGCCAAGTTAAAAAAAAACAGATTTAAGTTAGCATTTATAGGTTAATAAATCCACTTATATAAATAAATCTGCTAATAGAAAAAAAAAGTTTATAGTCACACCATGTTCCCAAATTAGAGAATTGGAATCACATTTCTACATGTAGATAGATCCTTGATACTTTCTACGGAATAGGGTAGAAGCCTATCTAAATTCACTGCTGGCCTTGAGTCAATCCTTGATGCGTTATGGATAATTGTGGTCCACAAGAGGGAGATGAAGCTTGTAAACAACTAAAATGTTAACTGAGCCGGAATGCTTAATTGGATATTTCAGCTATATGATGACAGTTTAACAAGAAACAAGTTAACAGAAATTTTGTGCCTATTCAGCAAGGCCTTGGGGGTACAAACTGAAGAAAATATAACCCTTAGCACACTGTTCTATGAGGGAAAAGCAGACACAGAAGTGATAATACAGATTTCCAGGGTTCAGCCAGAGCTCAGAGAAGAGATAAGGTCATGATGTTCAAGTTTGCATTTGGCATCCAAGTTTACACTTGATGGAGAAATCCTGTTTCATATACAATCCCACTGGAAAGTTATGGTCTTGATTAAATAAAATAGAATTTAACTCCTGTCTTTTCCACTGTACTCTGAGAACATGAGGTATTATCCAGAAGCCATGCAAACAACACAGTGTTCTCACATTAAAATACCAGAACAGTGTAGGGTCACACAGCAAAGACAAGAAGTCCTTTCCCACTTGTACACAGCTTGAGATGGGCTTCTTACACAGTTCACAGAAACCAGTTAAAGGTCCATAGCAGTGGAGTGGATACTGTCCAAACTTGTTTGGAGTGAATTTTAAGTCAATGTGTGGGCAGAAAGAGTTTCCATAGCCTCAGGTACCTCAAGGGAGAAAACCGTGGAGTTCAAACAGAACAAGAAGATCTTGTACTATGCAGAGCAGGAGGCATTCAACCTGGAAATACAATAGAGTCTATTTATTATTTTAGACATACCAGACTGGGCCTTTTGTGAGGTGGGAACACATATTAGCAATAGATGTCTTGATGTGTAATTAGTGAGGAAAGGATACATATTGATGTGTTTATCCATGTGATTCTTCCTTTATTGTTCTATTTAAGTGACAGCCAGTAGGTCTAAGTTACTTATTACAGTGTGGCTTTACTCTGCATTTACTAATCCTATTTTGGTCTTCAAAGAATCCTGAGTTGAGTAATAAGTCTAGGATATGTTACAGATTGGATTGAGCTGATCAGTTTTTCTAAAAGAATAATCAAGAGTGGTTAAGAGATGGTTAATGTTAATGTCTAATGCTTCCTGATCTGTCCTTACTCATTCTCAAATAATAGCATTACCAAGACTGCTATTCACAAGCTTCTTCAGCATTGGCATCTTGATATCAAGCCGGGCAGTCAACCATACTGCCTTCACACATGCTTAGCAAACATCCTTCTATGCCATGCTGTGTTCCCGTACCATCCCTGTCCTTTGCATGCATGAATATTCAGCCTATTCATGTTCATTTTATATGAATTTACTAAAACATTTCTGTTCTGATCCATAATTTGAGACCAACTGAGGTACAGAGATGAGAACAGAGGAAAGGAGAGAATGAAGAGGACATACAGAAAGAGACAGACAGAGAGAGAGAGAGAAGGAAGGAGGTAGGGAGGGAGGAGAGAGAGAGAGATTGAGAAAGAATGAAACAATAAATAAAGACAAATTATTCTACCCGGCTACATGGATTTGAATACACAAGGATTCAATGTCTGTTCTTATTCAGTTTATAGACCATTAGAAACTAAATATGCAAATTGTATATAATTGCTCCAAGTAAAGATTCACAATACCTATTCAAGCACCAAGGCTGCTAGGAGAAGGTAGAGAAAACATCATGGAACCTTTGAGATGAAAGAGAACAGGTAGATACCATGTCAGGATGGGGGGGGGGGCAGCATTTCAGACAACATTGTGACAGATATTGTAAAACATATCTTGTTGAGAAGTTCTGAGAACACTGAGAAGGAGAGATGACAGAAATGATGGGTGAAAGTAGCTTGACAAGCAAAGGCCATGAGAAGCCATGAAGAACATGTGACAGTGGTTGAAAGGGCTGTGGACAAATAAGCATATTCACTTTGACATTAAATATAAGATATGCTTTAATGTTCTGGAATGTGCTTTAGTTATTATTCACAATCACTTTCCCTTAACCTGCTCTTAAGATGGGTCTTACAATGTAAATATGAATATGTAAAATGGGAGTAAAACCAAGATCATCACAGCAGCAATTAGCCCTCACTTACTTGGCCTGAGAAATGCTGCCATTTTCAGTGACGCCCCTCCTGGGTCTATTCCCTGGCTTCATCTGGAAGAGCAGGCAGTGTTCTTAACTGCTGAACCATCTCTTTTTGTTATATAATGTGTGTACCATAATGTTTCACATTTTAAAAGGATTTATTTATTTTGATTACTTTGAAACAAGTTCTTACACAGCCCAGGCTGGCCTCAAACTTGTAATGGAAGCTGGCTTTGAACTTTAATTTTCCCACCCTAAACCTCCCAATGTTGGGATCATCATCATAGGCCAAAATGTTCAGTTATATTCCCTTTTCTTAAAGCATAATCACATTTTTATTTCTTTCTTGTGTGTATGTGGGGGGGTGTTTGCTAAGGTGCACATATGAAGGTCAGAGGACAATTGTTAGGAATATATCCTTTCTTTCTGCAATGTGGACCCTTAGGTCAAGCTAAGGTCATCAGCCTTAGCAGCAGATACTCCTACCCATTGAGAAATCTTCCAGGCCATAGATTATCTTTTTTGTTATTATAATTTAAAGATTGTGTATCTTCCTGTACAAATATGTATGGAACTGAGACCAAGGCTAAGTCAGACTCCATTAATTCTGAAACCCACACTCTCTCTACATCCTTTCTGCCTGTAGAAATTAAACTTTTCTTCGCACAATAACAGCCTTCTCTAAACATTAAAAAGATGCTTTATATTTTTTAAATCTGGAAATGGTACTTCATGTTTTCTATTTCAACATCTTTCTTTTACTGGAAAGTTGAGTTATGGGCAGGTTGAATGGTTTTGTAAAGCTTTGTTATCCCTGAATCCCACTTCCCATCCTAGTCTGAATCAGAAGAGACTGCCTTTACTCTCGAGTTGTCTCTGTCTCATGTTTCAGGAATCAGCCATCCCTTCATGCCACCAACACTCCCTTGAAAAGTTGCTGCTTGCAACACACAGAGTCTGCAAGGAGCTGCTGAAGAGAAAAGCTCTGTAACTGAGATCCCAGCATTTGTGCAACCTGGTGAGGGTTATTATAACATATTACATCTTCTTTCACGATGCTGTAGTATTTATTTTGAGGGCTTGGGGGCATATAGTTTCTTAATGTTTAATGGACTAATTATCAATAGTCTGAGCCAAGAGATGTGTCCAATTAAAGTCTGAGTCACTGGGAGCTCAATTTAAAATTCAGGAATCTTGTTGGCTCTAGATCAAGGGTACTGTTTCAAGGAACTCTAAAATGAGAAGCAAACAAACAAACAGAGCCTAGCTTTTGTCTTCTCTAAGAATCCAGAGATCGCTACAAAATTAAAGCACCCTAAACCAGAGCCTAAGTGCTCTGAACATAAACCACACAAGGTTGAATGCTTTCTGCTGAGACCTATTACATTTGTAGCCTTATGGAGGAAGGTGTCTCCTTAAAGGCATTGTAGCCCAGGCACCAACATAATTATTCAACCAGTGACTTCCACGCTTTAAGTGATTAGCTATTCTTTCCTCCTCTGTGTCTTATCTGTTTGGCATTTGGAATGAACCAACTATGGAAACAGAGCAGAATACAACAGCCAAAGGCCATTGAATTACTAAGAGTTCATGTGGGACAGGACTTCAAAGACTGCTTAACCTAACTCTCTGCTTACAAATAAGGAAACAGAGACCCATAAAATTATTTGTTAAAGGTCATGGATAAAGAGAGTTGACTTACAGTTCATTATTCTTTGTATTATAAAAGTGCTTTTATTAACTAGTGGTTCATACACAAAATGTCTAACCTTGCATGAAGATGGTGTCTGTATGATGTCCCTGCATCCACCAATGTGTGTAGCCTCTTCCCATTGACTTGGCCTGGATGCTTTTGCTAAAAAAAGAACAGTAAGATCTGTTTCATCCAGGACTCCATTTCATAAACCAGAGTCCCCAGAGACTACAAAGGCTTCCAAAAGGAGGCAGCTATACCTTCAGTCCCATGGGATCCTGGGGTAAGGAGGAAAGTGAGATGAAGAAAGCAAATTTGTCATCACATACATGCAAAAGGGGCTGGAGAGGTAGCTCAGTGGGTAGGAGTCTTTGCTGTGCAAACATGAAGACTCAAGTTCAAATCCTCGTATCTCTGCTTAAAATATGCCAGATGTGACCAAGTGCCTGTAACCCTAACACTGTGGGAAGGAGGAACAGGAGGATCACTGGACTTGATGGGCACCAGCCTAGCTCAAGTATCAGTGAAAGACACTGTCTAAAAGAAATGGACAGAGCAGAATGCTCAAAAGAAAAAAGAAAAACACATGGGAGAACTAGTTATTTTGCCTCTCCGTTGTCTCAAGCGGGCTGTCTAACTTTACTTGGCCCGGCGTACCTGGAACTTATTTGACCAGTTTTCTCTCTGTGTTTCTCCTTTGTACATCATCCATCTGAGCTCTATGACATGGGACAGGCTTCAGAAGTGTGTCACGGAAGAATTTCTTCTGTACGTGGTTAACCTAATTAGTTTTCCATAAAGAACAATGCCCTGCTTGGCTGTACCCTAAGAGTAGCATCATCACCAGGTAATGAATCCATTTTTCACACCTCAGTGGAGATGACTGGGAATAACAGTGACTGGTTACCATGACAAGTTCATGATACTTAAACATCTAACCCAACCCTTAACAGAATATTTGCCGCTAAGTTTATTCCAGAAAGCTGTGACCAAATGACAGCGTTATATCTTCATTCCTACCCTTTAAAAAGGTAATTACCTCAAGCTTTATGCCAATATTTTACTGGGCTTTTTAAGGGAAATTATGTTACATCAAGTTCAATTCCACTAATCCTCATAGCTAGCAATATTTATAAATGAGTTGAAATTTCCATTGAGTAATTTCTTTCTAAAGGCAGTTCTTTTGTTCATTCATACTCATTAAATGATATTCATTTAACTCATTTTGTTTACTAGATGCTATCCTGAAAACTACATGTGGCTATGAAAAGACCAGACAATTAACCTATAGCCTTACATCCTAGTAGGGGAGACAATGACTCAATCAACCAACATTGCAAATAAAGCAATGTAAACGTAAGATCATCTTACACACATATATATAGTAAACTTATATTAATTCCAGGTGACAGTAAGGATGATGGAATTCTAAAAGGCACACAAATATGACAGGAATCAAGATGGTGATATCATTTTAAGGAAAGTGACCAGGGAAAGGATCATTTACATCTTTGTAAAACAACTAAGAAATCTTGAGAGCAGTTTATTCTAAATATGACATCCTATATATGGGAAGACTTGGGGTCAGGTTTGAGTTTTGGGTTAAGACAAGGATGTCTGTCTTCCTCTGTCACCGCTTATTAGCACTTCCTCAGGTCTCAGTCTCAGCCCTGCTCCAGATCCATTCAAGGTTTTGTTGGTCACACACCTTGAGGTGGCATTGGTGACAGCTGTGGTGGCCTTAGTGACAGCTGTAGGGTGACTCACTGTGTCCACATCATCTGCTTTTCTTCAGCATATCTCAGTTCAATGTCACCCGTGATCCCACTTACAGCCCCTTCCTTTCTCCACCAGGTTTCCCACACTGTAAGCACCTTTCCTGCAGTTGAGAGAGGCCATCTTGGTGCTGTGTAAGTGCTTGGTAAGAGAGGGAGGAATCTGACTCAAAATATCACTGCTGTTGTCTATAGTTCCTCTCTCAATCTGTGCAGGCAAAAGTCTCTATTTAACAACCTCTTTTAGCAGAGAACAGCACTGAGGTCAGACACTTAGGCAATCATACCTAGCCAGAAATTAATAGTAGTGGCTTGGTTTCCTCATATTTATTTTGCTTAACATAAAAGTAAGCACATTCAGGGATTTAAAGAGAGACTGTTTAGCAAACAGCAATACAGGAGTCTTAGATAGGTGTGAAGGTAGACTCTGAACTGCTGAGGTCAGGAAATTATCCCTGCATCAGAAATGCTGATGATAAACACTAGACTTCCTCTTCCTTTTAGAGACAACTATCTACTTCTGCCTGTGTCTACAGAATTCCTCATAGTCATACTTGTCTATTATTAACCAAACTGTAGGTCAAGTCTGCTCTGAACCTGCAAGCTTCTCTTAACCTCTTGAAAACTTCCATGAAAATAAATAAATAGCAACTAAGTGTATTATATTCCCTTACTTGTATATTCAAGACAACGCTTGTACATTAAGTGCAAGGAGCCTCTATGGTGGCCAGAGATGTTTTTGCAGTTTTTATTTCAGAAATAAGGCCAAGAATTCTAGTAAGAATCCTCAAAGCTGATATGTTTTTCCCTAAAAGAGGTTGAAAATTCATCCCAAGGCAAAGGTATTGTAAGTGGGTCAAGTTTACCAGCTGAGCCAGTCTAACCCTTGAGTCTCAAGTCCACAGATAGAGCACAAAACTGATGTTAAAGTGGTGTTAAATAAAGTATTTTTCTGGAGTATTATCCATCCCTCATGCCTCATGTTCCTAGATGGAACACAAGATGTACTGATGTTAAGATGGTGTTAAAAATAAACTATTTCCTCCTAAGTTTATGCCTGACCAATGCCATGCCAAGGAATGCCTAGACCTTTCTTCTTCCAATATCATTATACTCTAACAAAATGTCTGATCAAATAGGGTTTGGTAGCCTGAAAATTAACATAAACTATTTTATTATAAAGAATGTAACACACTAATTGACTAAACTTCTTATATTTCTCTTTGTTTCAACATAACCCCCAGAGATTTTTTTCCATAGATAATTGATACTTTCAACAGTAGTAAACTACGTTTTAGAAAAAAAAAAGTAATATCTATGAATCTTTCTAATATATTTCCAATAATGCAAGGCTCGGTTAAATTTCTAAATGCAGCAAATCTATCAATGGACAGGCCTATAAATTGGTATGGTATCTGAGGAGCGAGGAGTGAGTTACTCACCTGGTCCCTTTGCTATTACCTTCTCCTCCAAGTATGGTACAGATTAGTAAACAACAAGGCCATATAACTCTCAGCATAAAGCCTATCATTTCTTCTTCTGCATATACATAGATTAATGCTGGCTCACTTTTTACTTTGTTTGACTTATGATTTTATTTATCATTATTATTGTTATTACTAGTTTTTTTTTAAATCCCCGGGACCTTATCAAAGAAAAAAAAAAAAAAACAGCATTTTTGGACTAGCTCCACATAGGATATCTACAAAGGCCTACGACCATGCACCCTGGATGACTTTCAGTTTTTCCAAAGCCATCTGGAGTCTTTTAACGTTGTCATTGCTTAAAGAACCTACAGAGTCAGGATAGAACATCTCATGTCTCAGGAGAAGATAAAGGTGTAGGGTTGAAGGTAGCTGACAGGCATGGGAAGTCTAGTGTAGACTTCTCCCGCACCTTGCCTCGCCTGCCTTTCACTTCCTGATGCAACCACACACATGTCAGTGGCAGCTGCAGGCTCCCCAGAGTGCCACCTGCCTGGATTTGTAGAAAACATGGCTATTTTCTTTGCTACCATTCTCTCCTTCCTTACAACTCCTATCTTGCCATTTAAACACATATACCAGCTCTGCATCCTCTGTATTTTTCTTGCTGTCTGGGTGGAAATGCCAAGCTTATTTCTGAATTTATAACCAGATTACTTTTAGTCCTCCAAGTCTGTCTTCCTAAATTCTGGTGCTATCACTATTTTCCTAGTGGTGGCTTCTCTTGTCTGACATATGTGTGTTTTTACTTTCCTTCTTTCCAAGAAGCCTTTGCTCTGTTTTCTTCCCTTATTTGCCACTACTACAGAGCCCTAAATTTGATGCTCTTCTTTTGCCTCTCATTTTATGCTTCAGCATCTTTCTTCCATATCCTCCTCCTCACCCCCTGTATCCTTCTGCCTCTGTCCTAGAACAAATTTCTGGTTTCACCAGCATCGTACCGAGTCCTTGATTTTCTCTTTTTAGCTTTAACTAATTTTGTTCCCTTAGCAAATGAGTATTTTTTGGAAGTTACATGTAATTTTAACTGAATTTTTCTTTATAGAACTCTAAATAAAAGCACAATTCAAAGAAAAGCCAAGGCAGGTTGACCGCACTGTATTTCTCAGGAACTCAAGTAGAGGCTAATTTACCATGGCAGTACATATCCAAGGACAAATTCTGTCAGGATCATGAAAGCTCAGCAAACATTGCTCAGGAGTAAAGGGTACATTCAGTTCAAATCCATTCCTATTTAGATAATGTGATCTCAATTGGTAGCAGCTAAAATTAGAGGTCTTCGGTTCCTGGAAAGATTTGACTCTAATTTCTGTCTCCAAGGAATTGGAGATGAGACATCAAAGGGTGTAGCCTCTTGGGACACCCAAAACAATAAAAATAAAGCACAGTCTGTCAGTACTTCTCAAAAATAAGAAGTCTAATGGGCACATTTATGTTTTGAAAACATTTCCTATACTATATGTCACCTATAGAAATGTTTATAGCCCCAATATAGAATCAAGTATAATTGTGAGCCTTGAGCTGTTAGAGTAAGCTAGTCGAAGTCCCAAGTTTGGGATGCAAACTTCCAAAATAGTGTTGTATTTTCAGTGATTACTTATCATCTTTCACTCTTGTCCAATGTTACTAGAAATATTTCAGGTTCTTTCCATCTTCAATGGCTTTATTGAGATTATATAACCGTGTAATCTGACCACTAGACTATACATGGATGTCCTTCATATGGCCATCTTCATAAAAAAAAAAAAAAGAAAAAAAAGAAAACATTTGAGAATATCTTGTTCCTTAGTCCTCAACTGATTTCAACTACTATCATTTAAAAAAAATAATACACACACACACACACACACACACACACACACATATATATATATATAATACACATATACATATACATATATGTATAAAGTTAAGAAAATGGAAGCTCCAAATGTGGCAGTTATGTGGAGATGGGCATTCAGGTTTGGGAGTCACATCAGGTACACAGGAAAAATACTCTTTGAGGATGAAGTGATGGTGGTGGGGGAGGGAGAACCAGCTTGTACTTTTTTCGAATTAACAATATTTACTGATTAAATTCAAAATTCAAATGAATTTTAAATCTATTCCCTATATAAGCAGAATCATAGATGAACTATTCTCTATACATAACAAGAAGAATCATAAATGAACTGTCTTTTCATTTAAAAAAAGACCCAGAGATTAAGATATAAAGCATTAAATAGTGTACTTAAGAATAATGATGAGTATAAAACCCCACAGCCTGCAGAGCTTTGGGGTTAAGCTGATGGGGCATTGAGGAAATGAAGAAAAGACAGACATGCCAACACATGAGTTGAAAAGCTGAGCTTGCATGGGCCATCTAAGGTGATGGAGATGCATCAGCAATAGCCCAGAAACTCCAGAGTATGTGTTTTACGTATCTGAATTGAGGAGTTGTACATAGCTGAACAAGGAAAAGAGGAAAGGATGTCTTTGTAGGGGACAGGTTCATGCTGTAAACACCAGGACAAAAAAGCTATGTTCAAACTGTCAGCATCCATGCAGGGACCAGGATGTGGTTTTGCTGAACCTGGCATGAGAAAAGTTTTTCCATTCTCATGAGATTGAGGCATTGGTTCATATCAGCAATATATATTCAAGCAGGACCTTATTAGCTCCCCACAGTAAAACAGGGCATTTCTGGTTCAGAGTCACATCACATGTGCTTTGCTAAAGAACAGAAGGTGAACATGGTTTCAAAAGCCAAAAGCAAGAGGATGTTTCTGGTACTTTAAAAGAAAAAAAGCTGTAAACTTAGATGTCCAGTATACAGGTACTTTCTTTAATATCCCTCTGTGAAAATGTAAACATCTTCACATGTTGACAAGAGATCAAGAATTAACCTCATGGAACTTGCAAAGGTAATTGTATTTAACTACATAACAATGAAATTGAGCACTTCTATAAACACTTCAGAAAAGTCAAGAAAATGTAAAGTTGTTTACATTTGAAACAATTGTTTGAGAGATGAAATAATAGAAGCTAATAATATAAACTACAGGAATCAAGTATCCCTGTAACATAGCCATTGCTTTGCTTGTCACTGTGAGCAAATATTACAGAAGCAACATAAGGAAGGAATAGTATCAGCACATACCCTCCCATTATGCCTGGGGTGACTCTTCACAGCAGGGAGCTTGCATCATGAAAGCTAGTGGCATGGTTTCTTCACATCTTTGTACAGCAAGAAGCAGAGAATGGGATCAGAAGCAAACCTGGCTATAACTTCAAAGACCTCTCCCTAGTGACCCACCTCCCCCCAGCCAAATCCCACCTAGCAACAATGCCACTAGCCAGAGACCAATTGTTCAAACACAACAGCTTATGGGAGATATTTTATATTTAAATCATAAAAGATGGCAATGAATTTTTTGGTGAATAATTCTGCTAAGAAAGAATTAATTGATAATAAACTTTGAAGGATAATCCAACTAACTAGTTATAATACATTGAAAATAATTTAGAAATGTTATGTAAAACATTCTTTGCTGCTTCCTCTTCCTCCTCCTCCTTGTTCTCCACCTCCAACTCCTCTTCTTCCACCTCTTCTTCCATCTCTTCTTCTTCCTCCTCCTCCTCTTCCTCCTTTTTCCAAAACATAACACAGTAAAGTAAACAAAGTATGATCTAGGGCTAAGCCAAGTAAAACAAAATATACAGGTAAAAATAGTTTAAAGTACTTTCTAAAAATTTGCTTTTTAGTGGAAGGATAGCCTTGGCTTTCTTACCTTTCTATGTATTTTCAATGTCCCCGTTTTCTAGATAGAACATTTATAACTTCTAAGACAAAGGAAAAGAAGTGGGGAGGGAGTGAAAACAGCTTTACCCACTATACGATATTCCTTGGCAGTGCACCAAGCTTGGTGAGAGGTAAGATTTACATACTCTCATCCTGGATACCTGTGTGTTTGAAAACTACAACCTATCCATCCATTTGTCTGTCTGTCTGTCTGTCTTTTTTCTCTTCTCTCACATATTACATCCCAACTGCAGTTTCCCTCCCCTCCACCCAGCCTCTGCCACCACCCAGCCTCTCCCCTCCACCCAGCCTCTGCCACCACCCAGCCTCTCCACTCCCATTTTCTCTTCTCTCCTAGATCCACTTCTTCCCTACCTCTCCTCAGAGAAGACCAGGCCTCTCAGGGACATGAACCAAACATGGAGTAACAATTTACAATAAGATTGGTACATGCCATAACATCCAGGCTGGATGAGGCAACCCAGGAGGAGGAGTTCTCAACAAAGGAATCCCAAATGGCTGAGAAATGCTTGAAGAAATGTTTAATATCCTTAGCCATCAGGGACATGCAAATCAAAGATTTTTCATCTTACACCTGTCAGATCAAAACCCAAGTGACAGCTCATGCTGGTGAGGATGTGGAGCAAGAACACTCCTCCACTGCTGGCGGGAGTGCAAATTGTATAGCCACTTTGGAAATCAATATGGTGGTTTCTCAGAAAACTGGGACTCAATCTATCTCAAGACCCAGACATAAAACTCCTAGGTATATACCCAAAGGATGCTCCAACCTACCACAAAGACACTTGCTCAGCTATGTTCATAGCAACTTTATTTGTAATAGTCAGAAATAGGAAACAACCTAGATGTCCTTCAACTGAAGAATGGATAAGGAAAATGTGGTGCATATAGAAAATGGAGTATCACTCTGCTGTTAAAAACAATGACACCATAACATTTTCAGGTAAATAAATGGAACTAGAAAAGAAAATAGTCCCAAGTGAGGTAACTCAGACCTGGAAAAACAAATATAGTGTGCACTTACTTATAAGTGGATTGGCTGTAAAGAAAAAGATAAGCATGCTACAATCCACAGAGCCAGGGAAACTACAGGTTTCTACAGCGCATCCTAGCTCATGTTTGGAGCAGGTTCAATAGCCTACATATAAGGTAATGACTCCAGAAGATGCTGTTACAAACTAGTTTGAGAAAGTGCTATTGGGCCATGTTAGAGACACATTACTGCATTGAATCTATCTATATCTTCTGGAGCAGAAGGACTCTGTGATCTGAGAATTAAAGAGGAGAAATAGCTAGTGGATAAAAGGCAGGCAGGATGACACAAGTATTGATACTTACAGCTAAGTATTTCTCAAATCTGGCAGCCCATTTTAGTCACCAGGGATTCTGTTCATCAAGATTAAACTCCTTGTACCAGCAACATCAGCACCAGCTGAGACTGTAAATAACACAGATTCTCCAGCCAAACCCTAGACCTATGGAATCATAATCTGTCTTTCACTGTGATGTTAGGATGACTCGAATGTCTGTTAAGTTTATAGAAACCCTTTCTGAGAAACTCCGCAGATCGGATTTCTGAAATTGATACATTCCATTAACATTTCCCTGCATTGTTACTCCCTTAACCCCTAGATTGGTATATGCATTGAGTGGGGGTTGTTTCTTTTTCCTTTGGAGTATCTATACTCACGATAAACCTCCCACTTAATTCATTAGAGAAAACAGTGAATGAGAAGTAACCAACGTGAATGAACAAGACAGAAAGTCTAGTGCAAACGATGTGTGTAATTTCCTTCAGAGTTCTTCCTCCCTGCCTTTCTCTTGCTCACACTTGCACATTGATCATCTCCTCTTCCTTCCTCCAGTCTACACACACACCCATAAAGTCATCAACACTTGTATTAGGAGGAATCTGTGCATACAGCAACCACTCATCCTCAGTAAAACATCTGTGGCATGCTGATCATCACAGTTAATCCCCTAGAGCAGCCTGCCCTGCGCACAGACTGTTCAATCCATAAACACAGATGCCTGCAGATGCAGGCCTGCGTAGATGTGCACTTTCTGGAGTGTGTTTGACAAACTCAAGTATACTTAATCCACATCTTCTTTTATGCAACAAAATAAACACACAAACAAACAAACAAACAAAAAGTCCCAAACGACTTTAACCATGGAGTCCTTTTGTGATTCATCTTAATTCATGCTGTAGGAACATGGCCTCAGAAGGGAAACCTTTTTTTAAGAGCCAGTGTGATTTTTTTTTTTTTTTACTAGAACTAAATACTAAAATTTGAGTGACTTCGAGGTGAAAAAGAGGCCAACAGTCCTTCTCTGGGAAGTGCTTCCTCTTCCCATGATTTCATTACTTTTGAAGGAACTGTCACATTTACTATGTAAGCACATATTTTATCTAGGGTTATCTTTCCATCTCCAGTCTGGTGGCCAGAATAAGTTTATATTGTGGAAGTCACATGGAAGAAGAGCCAGATGATTTCGGTGCCCAGCCTAATTGTGCCTTTTCTCAGTGAGAGAACTTATGGATGCCACTCAATCCCTTGGAAGTCAGCTTTTTAATTACCCAACTCTAAAACAGAAGTGCATCCTGCAGATAAAACACAAACATGCCCTCTTCCCCATAATAAATACCTGATCGGGATCATGCCATATGCCAGTAAGTGGATCCTTCCTTTTCACCTAGGCATAAGTATGCTTAGTTGTACCGTGCCATAGACACTCAGCAGAAAGTCCCTTGGCATCCAAATTTTTTTAAAAAATACTTAAAATAAAAAGAACATGATTTAAATAAATTTATGGTGTACAGGGATATACCTCCCCCTTTCTTATTTTATGAAGATATTGTTTTAAATTCCATGGGCCTCTTCACACAGTCCCTTGTCCTTGACAATTATAAGAAATACCAGTAATATGGGATATATTGAATTACTGCCAAAAAGTCTCAAATGCTCAACTGCAAGAGCCAATTCCATTCTCTGGTTTTTGTTTGTTTTTTAATTACTGGATACTTTATTATCTACATTTCAGATGTCATCCTCTTTCTCCATCCCACCCCCCAGAAACCTTTTATCCCATCCTCCCTCCTCCTATTTCTGACGGTGTGCCCCGACCCATCCACCCACTCCCATCTTACTGGGGTATCCAGCCTTCAAGGGACCAAGGCATTCCTCTCCCACTGATACCGGACAAGGCTATCCTCCACTACAGCTGGAGACATGGGTCCCTCCATGTGTGTTCCCAGGCTAGCTGTTTAGACCTTGAGAGCTCTGGTTGGTTGGTGTTGCCGCTCTCCCCAAGCGGTCGCAAGCCCCTTCAACTCCTTTAGTCTTCTCTCTAACTCCTCCATTGGGGACCCTGTGATCAGTTCGATGGTTAGCTGCCAGCATCCGCCTCTGTATATGTCAGGCTCTGGCAGAGCCTCTCAGGAAACAGGTATATCAGGCTCTTGTGAGCATGCACTTCCACAACAGTGTTTGCATATGGTGATTGTACCTAGGATGGATCCCCAGGTAGGGCACTCTCTGGACAGTCCCTCCTCCAGTTTCTGCCCAACATTTTGTCTCCATATTTGCACCTGTGAGTATTTTGTTACTCCTTCTTAGAAGGACTGAAGCACCCACACTTTGGTCTTTCTTCTTCTTGGACTTTATGTGGTCTGTGAGTTGCATCTTGGGTATTGTGAGCTTTTGGGCTAATATCCACTTATCAATGAGTGCATACCATATGTGTTCTTTTGTGATTGGTTTACCTCACTCAGGATGATATTTTCTAGTTCCATCCATTTTCCTAAGAATTTCATGAATTCATTGTTTTTAATAGCTGAGTAGTACTCCATTATGTAAATGTATCACATTTTCTGTATCCATTTCTCTGTTGAAGGACATCTGGGATTTTTCCAGCTTCTGGCTATTAGAAGTGGTATCTGCAGGAAAGTTTAGGGTTTCCTGAGATAGTCGGTGTGCTCGTTTACTATGAGGTGATAAGATATAATTATTTACTGTGGAGGAAAGCAGCATGAAATAGAGTTGGAGCCAGCCAGAGAGATCACAATTCCATTTTATTACTTCCCAGTTGCATTAGCCTAAGTTAAATCCTTACCCAATCTGTGCTCTGTTCTCTCCAGTCTGAAAAGACAGGGAGAATATAGCCAACCAGCTACAGATTTGTTGTTAGGGATGAAAAACTCATGTATGTAAAGCCTTTGAAAATGTCTTATAAAGGAGAATATGCATTGTACATTTTACATATTGACTCCATTGTTATCATTGCAACTGGAAACATCCAGACTTTTTTGAGTGAAACATATGTAAAGCATTATTAAAAGGTGTTTTTTCCTCCTCCACATTGAGGAAAAGAGCAGTGAAAATGAAGATGAATTATTTTAGGGACAGAAGTGGATGAATCCAGTCTAATGCCCTGGCTCCTTTTTCATTTAACTCAGCTTGGCTGAGTTCTTCACAGTCTCCTCATGGCTCTTTGGAAGAGCCCAGTATCTCTCGTCTCAAAGCCTTTTCTCCTCCTGTTTCCATTTAGCTGTAAGGAAATCAGACACATACACACACAAACACACACACACACTCACTCTCTCTCTCTCTCTCTCTCTCTCTCTCTTCTCTCTCTCTCTCTCTCTCTCTCTCTCACACACACACACACACACACACACACACACTCTCTCACACACACACATCACACACACAACACACACACACTCTCTCTCTCTCTCTCACACACACACATACACACACAAACACACACACACACTCTCTCTCTCACACACACTCTCTCTCTCTCTCTCTCTGACACACACACACACAGACACACTCTTACACACGCACTCACACATTGTACACATACATACACACAAAACGTTACCCATAGACTTAAATGGTGTGGTGTTAGTTTAATTTTCTCTGATTTTTTTTTTTCATATTCTAAGCCTAATGCCGTGAAATTCCCAAATGAAGTGATTTTATAGTCGCATATGACAAAAAGAACCTATTTTATCTTTGAGAAATATGACCATGGAAACATGTCATGTTTCAGAAAACACCCTTCCTTACTGGTGCAGCTTGATTCAGCCAAGCAGCCAACTACTCTTCTACAGAGAAGGGGTAAGAAGCAGAAATGTCCTAAATGCTTCGAATAGACGGCACGTTTGTCCAAATCAATGCATTAGCCACAGGGAACACTTTCACGGAACGTACTAAAGTCCATCAGTAGATACACATGAGGGTGCATGCCTGTCATCCAGGCAGGAAGGAGGATTCTCAGCTACATACTGGCTCTAGAGTAGTTAGTTAATTAATTAATATAAATAATAAACAAGTAAAATTCTTCATTTCAACCTGTGTCACCTACTTGTCTATTGTGCTGTATCTGACCCTTCCCCCACTGTGTGAAAAATCGCTTTCTCTCTAAAATGCCCAAGAGATTGAATCCTCTCTCCATAATTCTAAAATTATAATCATATGTTTGATGCTAAATGCTGGTTAGATCTCTTATTCCAAATTGAATTAGTTCTCAAAGGCGATTCCAAATTAGTGATAACCATATGTTCACATCTCAGCAACAGGCATGCGAAGCTATTTCTAGGCTGTTACTTATGCTCTCACCAGTGAGTGCATTTGGGGTGGGGGTGGAGCTTCTCCTATACCGCCATACTGACCCCCAGAAAATCTAGACTACTAAGCATGACATCAGACATAATTCTTGGACAAATTATATCAGTAACACCTGCAGATCATATATAAAAACACCAAGACAGAAGCCAGAGAGGGGCCTTGGAGCGCAGCCAAACTCTAGTCTCCGAGGCCACATTTAGCACAAGTGAAGCGGCACCGACCTGAGTTTGCATGTGATGGATGGGCCCTGCAAGGCACTGCCAGATCATCCGTCATCACTGTTGTTTGCAGGTGCCTCGTGGTGTAGCAATGGGGGATGGGAGAGAGGATACATTTCCAAGTCATTTGAAAGCTATTAATACCTCTGCTTATTAAACTCTTATACTTTTTCTCCTGAATGTTATAATGTATACCCAAGGAGTCCAACAGCTTCTGTATACACAAGGAAACCCCTGTGAAAAAGCAAACTATAAATAACCAGCCAAGATGAAGAAGCTAAACGAGGTAGCCAGGAGGACAAGCAGTGCTCAAAAACAAATGTTTTTCTAGTTAAAACAAAAAAACAAACAAACAACAATAACAAAAAACAAAAACAAAACAAAACAAAAAAAACATGACAACCTTGAGGCCCCAGTGCCTGTTAGACTCCAGAAGAAAGGAAAGAAATGGAATTCTCAGATAGGCCAAAGATTCATCCAATTTAGCATTTGTCTTAGACAGCAATCTTAAGCAATTTTTAAATTAGATTTATTTATTCATTTTACAGCTCAATATCATCCCTTCCTTTCCTCCCAGTATTCCTCACACAAGTCCTCCACCCATTCTACCTTCTCCTTCTCTTTTGAAACTGGGAAGTCCCCTTCTTGGTGTCAAACAGCCCCCCCTTCCTGTCCTCCCACTCCCCACCACCCCTGCTCATCAAGTCCTTGAAGGACTAGGCCAGACAAGACTATCTATCCAGGCAGGCAAGCAACAGGCTCAGCCCTTGCACCAGTTGCTTGGAGGAACCACATGAAGACCAAACTGCTCATCTGCTACATATGTGCAGGGGCACAGGTCCAACCTGTGATTGCTCTTTGGTTGGTAATTCAATCTCTGGGAGCCCGCAAGGGTCCAGGTCAGTTAACTCTGTTGCTCTTCCTGTGGAGTACCTGTCCTCTTTCAGTCCCTCAATCTTCCTCCCAACTCTTCCGTAAGACTCCCGAGCTCCATCTACTGTTTGGGAGTGAGTTTCTGCATCTCTTTCCATTGGCTGCTGGGTGGAGCACTCACCCCCCACATACACACACATACACTCCCTTCTCTACTCTGTTCTCCCTACATGTGATCCTCTCCTCACCCCTACTACCCTCCCTATCCCCTCTCTCACACAGTTCCCTCCATTCATCGACCTCCAATATCTATTTTGATTCAACCATCTTCCCTTGGTCATAGCATAGTTATCTTGTATTTTATGGCTAATATCCACTTATAAGTAAGTACATACGATGCAGGCCCTTTTGGTTCTGGGTTACTTCACTCAGGATGTTAATTTCCAGATCCATCCATTTTCCTGTGCAGCTCATGATGTACTTGTTTTTAGTGGCTGAGTTTCCAGTTTCTGGCTATTATGAATAAAGCTGCTATGAACATGGTTGAGCACATGTCCTTGTGGGATGGTGGAGCACCCTTTGAGTATATACCCAGGAGTGGTATGGCAGGATCTTGAGGTGTAATTATTTCCAGTCTTCTGAGAAACCTCCAAATTGATTTCCAGAGTTGTACGAGTTTGCACTCCCACTAGCAATGGAAGAGTTGTTCCCCTTGCTCCATGACCTCGCTAGCATGTGCTGTCCCTTGAGTTTTTAATCTTAGTCATTAGATAGGTGTAAAGTGGAATCTCAGAATCATTTTGATTTGCATTTTTCTGATGACTAACTACGTTGAACATTTCCTTAAGTGCTTCCTGGTCATTTGGGATTCCTCTGTTGAGAATTCTCTGTTTACTGCTATAACCCCATTTTTTAAATTGGGTTATTTGGGTTATTGGTGTCTAACTTCTTGAGTTCTTTATATATTTTGAATATTAGCTTTCTGTCAGATATAGGGTTAGTGAATATCTTTTCCCCATCTGTTGACTGTTGATTTGTCCTATTGACAGTGTTCTTTGACTTACAGAAGATTTTCAGTGTCATGAGGTCCCATTTATTAATTCTTGACCTTAGTGCCTGAGCCACTGGTGTTCTGTTCAGGAAATTGTTTCCTGTACCAACAAGTTCAAGGCTATTCCCCATTTTATGTTTTATTAGGTCAGTGTGTCTGGTTTTACATTGAGGTCTTTGATCCGTTTGTACTTGAGCTTTGTGAAGGGTAATAGAGATGGATTCTTCTGCATACAGACACCTAGTTAGTCCATTACCATTTGATGAAGATGCTCTCCTTTCCCCTTTGTATGGTTTTGACTTCTTTGTCAAAAATCAAGTGTCCATAGGTCTGTGGGTTTGTTTCTGGGTCTTTGATTCGGTTCTACTGATCTACCTGTCTGTTCCTATATATACAATTATTGTTATTATTGCTCTGTAGTATAGTTTGAAATCAAGGATAGTGGTACCTTCAGAAGTTCTTTTATTGTTGAGGATCATTTTATCTATCCTGGGTTTTCTGTTTTTCCATATGAAGTTGAGAATTGGCTTTTCAAGATCTGTGAAGAATTGTGTTGGAACTTTGATGGGGATTGCATTGAATCTGTAGATTGCTTTTGGTACAATTGTCATTTTTAGTATCTCAATCCTACTGATCCATGAGCATGGGAGATCTTTCCATCTTCTTATATATCTCATGATTTCTTTATTCAGGGAGTTGAAGTTCTTGTCATACAGGTCTTTCACTTGCCTGGTTAGAGTGATACCAAGGTATTTTATGTTATTGTGACTATTTCCCTAACTTAACTTCTTTCTTGGCCCATTTATCACTTGTGTAGAGGAAGGCTATGGATTTCTTTGAGTTAATTTTGCATTCAGCCACTTTGATGAATGTGTCTGTCAACTGTAGTAGTTCTCTGGTAGAATTTTGTATACTATCATATGTATATGTATACTATCATATCATTCATGAATAATAATGATACTTTGACTTCTTTTCCAATTTGTGTCTCATTGATCTCCTTTAGTTGTCTTATTGCTCTAGCTAGAACTTCAAATACTATATTAAAGACACCTGGAGAGAGTAGAAAAGCCTTGTCTTGTACCTTATTTTAGTGGGAATACCTTAAGTTTCTCACCATTTAATTTGATGCTGGCTATTGGTTTGCTGTATATTGTCTTTATTTTGTTTAAGTATGCCCTTTGTATCCCTGTTCTCTCCAAGACTTTTATCATGAAGGGTTGTCGGATCTTGTCAAATGCTTTTTCAACATCTAGTAAGATGATCATGATCATGTGGGTTTTTTTTTCTCTTCCAGTTTGTTGATATGGTGGATAGTCCTATAACCCCTTATGTTGATGGATTATGTTGATGGATTTTTGTATATTGAACTACCCCTGCATCCCTGATATAGAACCTACTTGATCATGGTGGATGATATGTTTGGTATGTTCTTGAATTTGGTTTGGGAGTATTAGTATTTTATTGAGAATTTTTGCATCAATGTTCATAAGGGAAATCAGTCTGAAGTTCTCTTTCTTTGTTGAGTCTTTGTGTGGTTTAAGTATCAGGGTGACTATGGCCTCATAGAATTAAGTTTGGCAGTGTTCCTTCTGTTCCTATTTTGTGGAATATTTGAAGAATATTGACATTAGCTCTTCTTTGAAAGGCTAGTAGAATTCTGTGCTAAAACATCTGGCCCAGAGGGTTTTTTTTTCTTTCTTTCTTTTTTTCTTTCTTCTTATTTGGGGGTGGGGTAGGGGTTGGAGACTTTTAATGACTGCTTCTATTTCTTTGGGGGTTATAGGACTATTCAGATAGTTTACTTTATCTTGATTTAACTTTGATAATTGGTATCCATTTCATTTAGATTTTCCAATTTTGTGGAGTACAGGCTTTTGCAGTAAGATCTAATGATTCTTTGGATTTCCTCAATGTCCACTGTTATGTCTTTCTTTTTATTTCTGATTTTGATAATTTGAGTACATTCTCTCTGCCTTTTAGTTAGTTTGTCTAAGGGTTTGTCTATCTTGTTGATTTTCTCAAAGAACCAGTTCTTGGTTTTGTTGAGTCTTTGTAGTGTTCTCTTTGTTTCTAATTGACTGATTTCAGCCCTGACTTTGATTATTTCCTGCCATCTACTCCTCTTGGGTATGTTCGCTTCTTCTTTTTCTAGAACCCTCAACTTTACTTTTAATTTTTTAGTCTGAGAACTCTCCAGTTTCTTTATGAAGGCACTTAGTGTTATGAACTTCCCTCTTAATACTGCCTTCATAGTGTCCTATAAGTCCCATAAGTATACTATGCCCTCATTTTCATTGAATTCTATTAAGTCTTTTATTTCTTCCCTGACCCAGTGATCATTGAGTAGAGAGCGGTTCAATTTCTGTAACTATGCAAGTTTTCTGTTGTTGCTGTTCTTGTTGATGTCTAGCTTTTATCCGTGGTGATCTGATAAGATGCATGGGGTTATTTCAATCTTCTTGTATCTGTTGAGGTTTGCTTTGTGATAGATTATATGCTCAATTTTGGAGAAGGTTCTATGAGATGCTGAGAAGAAGGTATATTCTTCTGTTTGGGTGAAATTTTCTATAGATATCTGTTAGGTCTCTTTAAATTATAACCTGTATTGGTTTCATTATTTCTCAGTTTAATTTATGCCTTGAAGATCTGTCCATTGTTGAGAGTGGGGTGTTGAGTTCTCTCATTGGGTTTCATGTGTGATTTAAGTTTTACTAATGTTTATTTTAAGAATGTGGGTTCCCTTGAATTTTGGAGCATAGATGTTCAGAAGTGAGATGTCCTCTTGGTGGATTTTTTTCTTTGATGAGTATAAAGTGTCCTTCCCTGTCTCTTTTGATTACTTTTGGTTAGAAGTCTATTTTATTAGATATTAGAATGACTACTTCACCTTCTTTCTTGCATCCATTTGCTTGGAAAACCTTTTTTTCTAGCCCTTTATACTGAGTACTTACTATCTCTCTTGCTGAGATGTGTTTCTTATATATAGTAGAATGATGGGTTCTGTTTATGCATCCAGCATGGGGTTCTACAAGACTCCTCTGAATCAAGGAGTAAGCCAGAGCTAGACAATGGGGCTCAAGGGATCATGAAGGCCACTTCTGCAGGCTGTCCCAGGCAGACCAGATGGAATAGCAGAGGAACCAACTAAGATAGATAAGGTCTGGTTGAGGCACAGCCAACCAAGGAGGGTACCTTGACCTCCATTGTCTGGCCCACAACTCCCCCCATCTACTGCCATCAGGATCATCCAGCTGTGTGAGGGAAGGACTGAGAGAAGAAGGAGTTCCAATTGGAATGTAAAGTGAAAAAAATAAACTAATTAATGGAAAAAGTACATGTCTATGATATATCATGGACTCATATACTATTCAAATCATAACATCAAGTCATTTCTTTTTGTGACTATTATATAAATGAATATAGTGAAATTTATTTATTCATCCACCATTTGATAGAAATTTTGTTGTTTTGCATTTCAGCTATTATGTATAATGTTCCTGTGATCAGTCACATACAAGTTTTGAACAGAAATGTTTGATTTTTGTTAAAGCTTCATTTCCTGGGACTTAAGTTGTTACGATATATGGTATCCTAAGAACTACTGAACTGTGTTCATCAACTTTTCTACCAGCAATATATGAGGTTTTTACTTTCCCCATTAACTTGTCAATACATGTAAATCGTGTCTTAGACACTGTTAAAAGTTTTAGTTTCATAGTGACTACAAAGCACTCTCCCATTGGTTTGCTTTGCATTTTTTGAAACCTAATGATACAGAACATCTTTCACATGCTTAGTGGTCATCATCCCTGCAGACATGCCATTCAGATCCTTTGCCTCGATTTGTCAGTTAGATTGCCCTTTTATCACAAAAGATAAGAGTTGCTCTCAGATATACAACTCTCACACTTCCCCTCCACTCTGCACATTATCCAGCCACTTTTAAGACTGTGTCTAACAAAGCACAAGAGGTTTACTCCCAATCTTGCGTAGCACCACGAGAACTATGTCCTCTCTGGAGTTGACATTTACATGCATTGTTATGTAGGGGGTGATGCTTGTCCTTTTGGACATGGATGCCCAGTTTCTCAAGACATTGATTGACAAGTTTGTCGTTTCTTCACTGAATGATTTTGACACCCTGTTGAAACCAAAATGGCTGGATTGTTAAAATTAACCTCTGTACTCTATGACCCACTCCCTTCACAATATTATTATGGCAATACTGTGCTGTATTATACTGCAGCCTTCAATTGATGTGGCCATAAAGTGCCTTGATAGAAGACCAAGGTTTCAGCGATACTTCTCAGTTTCAAAATTATTTTCACTATTCTGAGTTTATTAAAATTATAAGATCAAGGGTTCCAATACTTAATAAATTTTGCTAAAAATTTCCTTCAATCTATAGACCATTTCAGGAAATATCCCCACTTCAAAAATATTAAATCATGCAGCCCATGACTATGGAACACCATTCCACCTCCAATTACATCTTTTAAAAGTTCTTTTAATAAATTTGTATGGTTATGCATGTCCTGCATTTCTCAGACCTATTCCTAAGAATTTATTCTCTTAATGGAGTTGTAATCTCATTCCAGATTGCTCACTGAAAAATTATCATTTAACATATTGATCTTCTATTCTGAAACCTTGCTATCTTGGCTCACTTCATAGGGTTTTAAAAGTAATTCTTCCAATTTTATACATGCAAGATTGTCTTATTTTCAAAAGGCAATAGCTTTATTTATTTATTTATTTATTTATTTATTTATTTATTTATTTATTTTTTCTTTCCAAGTTCAGAACTGTTATGTTTTGAGTGTGAAAGGTCTCCTGTAAGCTCTTGTTTTTGCACAACTGAAACCTTGCAGTAATTTTGGGTGACACCTGGTTAGCTAGCAAAGCTGGATCCATACTACAGGATGTTTAGGGCAATGATCTAGTCTTATTTCTAGTCACATCACTGCTCCTGATCTGCCAGACTGTGGGACACTTCTGCCACAAGCTCCCACTACTGTGACTTTTGTCATGTTTTTTTTTCACTGTGATGGAATGAAACCAGGAACCAAAAATCAATCTGTCTCCCATTAAGTTGCTTCTGTCCAGTGTTCTGTCAGAGTGCTACAAAAGCACTCACAGAGGAGGCTTCTCTCTTTTCTTGCTTAAATTCCTTACCTACGTCCCTTAGTTGGAACATCCACTGGGCAAAACTGAATATGTTGGTGCTCTTTCTGGTCTTAAAGTGAAAACATTGAGTATTCAATCCTCAAATCTGGTGCTAGATAAGGGTTTTCATAGATGCCTTTCAACAAGCCCAGGGATGTTCCTTTCTTTTTAATTTTTTGAAGATCTACAAAGAGCTCTTCAAGAAAACATAGATTTTAGTAAAACAGTCAACTGAAATATATTAACAGTTCTGTCCCCTGAAAGCTACAACACAAAGAAGAAACTCACAAAGCTCTTGGAAGATACTTGAAATGTATACTCACCAAAAACAAGGTTGTACTTTTTCCTAGAATATTTAAGAGACTCATATATTGTAGACTCTATTATACCTATGATTTAGCTAAGTCCCTTCTTTTACAAGAAAGATGTTTGCAAAATTTAAGGGCTTTGAAATGGCAAAAATGAGATTCAACATGTAAGGCAGATAAAATCTGTGTTTGAAGTAGAAACTGGGATACCTGGGCTGTGACTTACTTGGTCTCTTCTTTGGCCGCCTTTCCCCCAATCTAATGAAATCTCTGTGTGATCCACAACTCCAGGTCTTGACTTTTAGAAGGCAGCAATAAGATGGTGATACAGAAAGACTTTGCATCAAGCTCACCCCAGCTCCTCATGCACAGAGGACTCTCATGACGGTGCAGCTGATTTCATACCACTTGTGACTGTTAACAGTTAATTGATTTTCACAACTTAGCTTTTCAATAAATTTTGGGATGAAAATTACTAATCAGTAGCTTCTGTCTTCCAAAATTTCTGAATACCAACTATGTGAAAAAACAAAGCACTGCCTGTATTTCAAGAGGTGTGTGTCTTTGTGTCTGTGTGCTTCTGTGTGTGTGTTTATGTATGTGTCAGTGTGTTTGTATCTGTGTGTACATGTATCTGTGTGTATGTATGTGTGTATCTGTGTGTTCAACATAGAACTAGAATATATAAAATATTTATAATAAATTTACACTATATATAATATAGCTGTATTCTATATCATGCATATTTATCATTAAAAATTGGGCCACTATATAGAGTTAAAGGAAACTGGGTCACTTTAGCATTCATAAAAACAGTGAATAGTTATAGATTGAAGGAGAAAATGCTGTTTTTTCTCCACTAAATCAAACAGAGATGAACTAGTTTTAACAGACCAGAATGAAAGACTTAATACCACTTACCTCTTCTTATGAAAATTAACTGTGCAAATAAAATGAATCACCTCTTCTTTGGAAAAGGCTCTAAGATTCACTTCTGCTGGCGTTTGGAGCAGTTCAGACTTCCATGGGTTTTAAATAGCACCTGGAAGGACTGAGCAGTTTCTTCCCAGCCTTTTCTGCATGGTGGTATAAATTCAAGCTGTTGTGGGGGTGTGCCACAGGCACTCTGAATGTGAACTCGGAATCTTTCTCTTATTTAAAGATCTCATTAAGGTTGGGAGAGAACTGTTAGTTTAAGCATTAGTCATAACCATGACATTTTCTCTGGTCCCATTGGAACGTTGATAAAAGGGGGTGGCAGGTGCACAATGAGACTCCAACAGAGAGCTATACCTGAGTTTGTTTTGTAAACCATGCCTAATGTCACACATAGGTATTAGAATGCCTTCTTCATTACTCTCTACCCCAGTGGTCTCCACATGATCATCATACAGTTTTATGGTTTTTCATCTTTCCTTTCCAGGTGTACTGAAATTATAGGTTGTTCTTGTCCCTAGGCATTGTTTGTGTTCAGGTACCCATCTTCACAGCAGAATCATGGAATGTGTGAAGTAATTCAAGGAGAAAGGAAAAGAAGGAGGAGGGCATAACACTGTCTTTTCCCATTTCAGTTCAAGTTTGACTAGATGAAGAAACAGGAAGAAGTAAGTCACTGTTGTTAAATATCAGTTCTCTTAAAGGTAAGAAGAGCTTTGTAGTAATGCCTATAGATAGATAGATAGATAGATAGATAGATGATAGATAGATAGATAGATGATAGAATAGAAGATAGATAGTAGTAAAAGATAGTTCTATAGAACTCTATATAAAATCTAAACTAACAGTTGATTTTAAGTAAAACAAAAATGTGTTCAACCAAAACAAATCTTTCTATAGTTTCAAAAATAAAACAATTAATGTTCAACTTCTATTAGAAGGCACAGGTTTCATTTTAAAGATTCATGCTGTGAGATTAATGTTCTAGCAGGAGATTTCATTTACTTTTCACCCCCACCCCTTTACCATTTTTTTCATCTACAATCTATATTCATGTAATACATATTTTCACCTTAACTTGTCATGGCAGCCTGCATGTTCTCATCAGTTTGTTAAGATTGACTTAAAACACAGCCAGATATCTTGTGGATGAAGCAATTGCATTGGGATATTGTAAAGGAAGTTTTCATCAATGAATGTTACGGTTCTTTATGTGAACTATTTGCTGACTTCTTCTACAAGACCTTATGACAGGAAGAATAATTTCTTCTCTATATAGAATAAATCAAATAAATACACATTGCCAATACACAGATACTCAATTCCACCATCCAATAGGTTGATCTCTGGATTTTATACTTATTATAAAGTCCTTTGGAAAAGCAAATTCAAGCTGCTTTGAACTGACAATTAATCCCATATTCAAGTCTATCCATGAATGGGCTAAACCATGGTTGCTGTGAATATTTGATCATGTAAATGTTCCCCCCAAAGGCTGTGTGCATGACAGGACTGACGGGAAGGAAGGGGGTGGCTGGGGCCAGACAACATTGCACACCAAATGTGGTGACTGAAGAGAACAAGCAATTCTGTCTGGGACCCAGAGCCCCTGGCAACTCCCAAGGGAGCTTCTGTCATTGGTGGCAAAACAAAGTTTGGGGTTTTATTTTTCATTGTTTTTTTTTTGAAAGGGGATGAGTATAACCATTTTTTAACATTGGCTCCTTTGTGTAACAGGCGGTCTGTTAGCACACATTTTCAGATTCCTTTCAGAAGGAAAACTAAATAGAAATGTGGCTGCATGCTAATTACCCAAAAACATGGCGCACCAGATGGCCCTCAAGGTCTGTTTCAGTTTCGTAGGTAAATAATGCTTCCTAGCCCTTTTGTCCTCACTGTAAACCAGACTCTGAACAGCCCCCCCCATTACTGTTAATGCAGAAAGTAAACAGGAAACAGGAAAGTAAACAGGAAACAGGAATCAGGAAGCAGGAAAGCCACATTTTATAAGAGCAGATCATAGGGAGGAAGGTAAACATTTTTCCTCTCTTGCCAAATCCTGTATCCAGAATTATTGTTCAGAAAAAGTAAAGAAAATATAATGATGAAGTATGAGTTGGGCCTGCAGCCAAAACATAAACCCCAGAGGTTCAGTTCTCCAAAGATGCATGATGTTTGGGCCTGTATAACTCTCTGAGAGAGGTGTATCAATTTTAATTTCAAGATTCCTTTAGCTAGATTGTGTAATAAGTCTTCTTTTATTACTTTAGGGAGATTTTAACATTCATTAAGTCAGTAAATACAGTCCCGGTCAATTAAAAAAACAACAACAAAAAACAAAAAAAAAAAACAACAACAAAAAAAACCTCATCCTTTTCAAGTTTAGTTCCGCTGAGTTGCATATACATGATAAATTCAGCAAGACATTTTACTTACAACATATGACCTTGGTACATGCCACAGTGAAGAACATTAACATCAATAATGTGTATGCAAACTGGAGGGGCATGGCAGTCACCGAGACTGTGGCCTTGGGTGTCCCATGTCTTACAGCTCTCTTCTCTTTTTCCTCACTAAGTAGGTCACTGGATTTGCAATCACTGCTCTAAAGGAGTGATAAGAGAGATTAGAAAAAAAAAAAAAAAAAAAAAAAACAGAAATGATGTGCAAAATACTTGGGATTTATGCTCCAAAACCTTCAAGTCATTAGAGAATCTGGAGGCTCAGAAGAAGACAAACAACTTCACAAGTTGGCAAGAGAATATGGCTTCTCTACCAGAAGGAAAGAGTCCTGCATCTGACTAGGCCTTTCCAGAAATATCAGACAAGATCTGAGCCAGACAAAAATGAGTCATGACTTCTCCCTAGGACTGGTGATGATGGATTATCAAGACTAGAGCAGAAGATGGACCCTGAAGCCACTCCTTGCATGTCTGAGAACAAATGCACTTCCTATTTATTACTTATTTGTTTGTTTTCTTAATCACTTATATACTGGAAAGTAAAGCCAAGAGCTCTCGCAGACTAGGCAAGTGCTCTTCCGCTAAAGCTACATTCACAATCCCAAATATTAGGTTTGTATTATATCTGTTTCATGCACTTGTCACCCTAGGGAAAGGAGACAGGGAAGGCAGAGGAAAAATGTCCAACTTGATAGTTATTGAGTTACTATCTCCTCAGGACAAATAGGTTCTCAAAATGTAAGTCAAAACGAGTTTGAGAAAAATTTCAAATCTACTTGCAAACTTGAGCTTGTGCATGGCAAGTCATAACCTGTAAGGCAACCTGGGGAACAGAAGGTGATATTTCATAAATGAATCTAACAACTGAAAATGAACTGACTGAGAATTCTATAGGGCAGGAGTCTCCTATTTCAGAATATGGAATGAGCTTCATGAGTTTCCTTTGTGCAGGGAGCTGGACCAATGTGGATATACCCAATCTCCTTAAAATTAATGTAGATACAAGGACTGCTCCAACCAGCTCACATTTTGGAATGTGGTGTTCATAGAACTCAATGTTTCTCTGCTATTCAAAACAATTCAGTATGAGAGAAAAGTATAAAATACAGGATATTAAGCCTATGCTATACGGCATCCTGAGTGTGCAGAACTTACATAGGGGTGGCCTCACCAAAGCATCTTGCCCTCTCTCCCTCCATAACTGAGACTCAGATTCTAAAGAGTTTGGCCCTCTGACTCTTGCTCTTCAGAATACAGATATAAATTTCAAATTCATCGGGACATATTCCCTTCTTCCATTTTCCTGCCTCTATGTATGGTCTGGTTAGGGTTGATCATATTATTTCTTAATACAATATAGCACTTTTGAGGGAATTCTAGTAAAATGCTATGTAACTAGAAAACAGAGTTCAGACCAGAAGCCTTCTCTCCTTTGATGGTTTCTTGATAATGTGAAATGCAATGCATTTTTTTTTATTCTTGTCTTCTCATGGGAAACAATTTAGTAGAGAGACAGTTTAAGCAGATGTCTACTGAGGAACACAGTGTAGACACCATAGAGAGATTGGAATGGGCTGCCCCAAAGAAGGGAGACAGTCTAGTGGCTTCTACAGGGTAAATTTTACAGACATTTTATTGGGTGACATATTTGTGGGGTTACATGATCCATTCTTCTAAAATCATGGTGGACCTGAGCTTCCATTTATGTTGTTTCTTTCCATGATCTTTTAGGAAGGAGCACATATAAAAGGATGCTCAGCCATAATGAGTGAAATTATAATAAAGCTAGGATCTCTTCAGGATGCAGACCCGTTATTAGTGCACATGTTTGGCAGTTGGGAAAGTGTCCTAGTGCCTTAGTTTCTAATACAGTGAGAGCAACCAACTGCTGCTTGGAGGATGTTTGGCTCTAAAGCTGTGGAGTGACCATCATGAGGAGATACAACTTGGAAGATTCCACTGCCGTTTTCCTCGAAAACCTCAAATGAAATGCCTTGGGCAGGAAGTATCTCTTTATATTTCACTGTAAAACTGAACACGAACCATCGTTTATATGAGGTCACAGCCATTAGGTTTTCGACAATAAAGGGAAGCATGTTAAGTTTTTTATAAAAAGAAGAGAAAACCAGAGCAAGATTTGACTGTCTACACAATGATAATTTGGGGGAATATTGTCACTGAAAAGGAGTGAGCAGCATGAGCTTTCATTTTGGTTTGTGTGTTTCTATTATGGCATTAGCAATGTCTTTTAATTTTGTGCAAATCAGCTCAGTCTTAAGTGTCACTTCTCTACAGAGGAGAATCCATCCAAAGTATGGGTTTTATTTCCACACAGCCAACAGCATAGCCCAGGTTCCAGAACAAAAGCCAAGACTTAATTTAAACAAAAATGAGACAACTGAGTCCAAAGTTTGCTGCCTGATTATCCAAAAACTCCAGCTCCGTGTCTCTAAAGCTCGTCCTGTGGTTCTCCACTTAGTAGAGCTTGCATCAACATGCCACACCTCTTCTGCCTTCCTGAAAGACGGTTACCTGGACCACACGGGCACAGTCCTTCCTTCCTGCCTCCCTCACACCCCAACAGATACTCCAATGAGTCAGTCTTCTCTGCTTATTCTTCAATAGTTGGACTTTCTCAAAGCTCATCTCAGAAACAGATTTTACCCAGGACGCTCTCTCCAAATCATTCCATTGCCTCTCCATTTTAGCCACTGAAGTTCCGATGACAATGACTCTTCGGCACACGCTTCCAGAGCAGACCTGTCTCTGAATGCTAGGTCTCTATATCTAAACAGCTAACATTCACGTTCTGTTTTCTGAGTACTATATTGAGGGTCATCTATGGGTGGCTTTTATTTCATATTTTATATTCTGGTGTACAAGTAATAGCATAAATTCTTATGCAGCATCTGCAAATAAAGCAGATAAGTATTTCGGCCTGCCTCTGCTTCTCCCTCTCTCCCTACCTCATTCCATCACATCACCAAGCACCTTTTCTTACCAGCCTGCTGCCTCCACCTCATTATATCTCAGTGAACGTGATCATGCCGTTGGTTTTCTCTCTTCAGAGAAAGGGGGATTGCTACACAAAGGTATTGAAAATTGTCTAGAGTGTCTTAGGTAGTAAGGATGTGTATTTCAAGACGCTCTGGTTGGTTTTAAATCAGCACCTCCCCTTCACCTTTCATTTGCTACATTTCTGCATATGCCTTGGAGGTACCCCAAGTTCATTGGTCCAAATCGAAGCTCAGAAAGCATGGTCTTTTTCTTCGTTTTGCTTTTTGGTTTGTTGTTGTTTGTTTTTTTGGTTTTGTTTATTTGTTCTTGTTTTCTGAGGTTTTTTTGTTTTCTTTTTTTTTTTTTTTTTTTTTTTTTTTTGGTTTTGGTTTTGGTTTTTGGTTTTGTCTGCTTGGTTATTTGGTTTGCTGGTTGGTTTTTGTCATTTTGCTTCAGAATTACCTGAGCTTTGTGGAGGTGTTATATATTTTTTAATTTTTTTATTTGTTTGAGTGTTCTTCCTGCATGGATGTATGTGTCCCATATGCATGCCCGGTTCCCATGGCGTTATGGATAATCTTAAACCACCTGTGAATGCTGAGAATTCAGCCTGGGTCCTTTGCTAGAGCAACCAGTGTTCTTAACTGCTGAGCCATCTGACTAGCCATGGTTGTTTAGATTTTTTTACATTATCTGAATGACCCATATATTTATGCAACATACTGATTATGTCCATTACCACTAACTCCTCCTAGAGCCCCAACTCCCTTTTAACTTCATTCCCTCTTTGTACTTTTTATTAAAATCCCCTAAGTCCAATTAGAGCTGCTCACCTACACAGGGGTATTTTTAATGGCTACAAAAGTACAACTGTCCACTTGTTCCTTCATAAAGCATGGGATCACCCTTCACGCTGCTTAATCTTATGTGATTTGTAGCTAGCCAAAATCTTGCCTTTGTGATCTTAGATCCCCACCACCACTGTCAAAGGATGTGTGCTTTGACTGTTGTCACCCACAAAGTCAACCTGTGGTATTTAATCTTGATTGACAGCTTGATGGAATTTAGGATCACCACAGAAGCAAACGTCTAGGTATATCTGTGGGGAAATTTCTAGAGGGACTAGCTAAGGTGGGAAGACCTCCCCTGAATATGAGCATCACTCTTCCATGAGCTCATGTCTCGGACTGAATAAAAACCCAGGTGCCAACACTCATCTCTAATTGCTCTCTGATCAAGGATGCAAAATGACATGACACTTCATGTTCCTGCTACCATGCGTTTCCAGCCATTATGTACTGTTTCTTCTAACCATGCGCCAAAAGTCATCCATGTGCTGGCTAGTTTTATGTCAGCTTGACACAAGATAGTCATCTGAGAAGAACGAACCTCAATTAAGAAAATGCCTCCATAAGATCAGGCTGTAGACAAGCCTGTAGGGCCTTTTATTAGGCCACTAAGATTGACAGGGGAGGGCCCAGCCCATTGTGGGTGGGGCCGTCTCTGGGCTGGTGATCCTGGGTTCCATAAGAAAGCAGACCAAACCAGCCTTGAAAAGCAAGCCAGTAAGCAGCAACTTCCCAGGCCTCTCTATCAGCTCATGCCTTTGGGTTCCTACCCTGTTTGAGCTCCTACCCTGAGTTCCTTCAAGGATGAGCACTGATGTGTACATGTAAGCAAAATAAACTCTTTCCTCCGCTAGTGGCTTTGGTCACGGTGTTTCTTTACAGCACTGGAAACCCTAAGACAGCTCGTTCTTTCCTTTTGTTCTTTTCTTCCGGCAAGTTATCACAGCAGTGAGAAAAGTTGTCTATTGAACAACTTGAGCACATATCCACCAAATGCACCTTCCTGGAGTGCTCATGGCAGCTCACAGCACTATGCTTTTTATAGTTTCCGTTTTCCGTTCCAAAGAATAACTGAAATACTTAACATGCGGCTTACACGACAATCTGTCCCATCCCTGCTAACACTCTGTACTAAGGTCACAGCAGCGTTCTCTCTTCGCCTCGGTTACTCACTACTCCTTTCTGTCACTGAGCCTTCTACACTGTCCCCTTTTTGAAACTCCTTTATTTTCTGCCTTAGTCTACACAACTCTGTTCAGAATTCATGAGCTCTCGAGCTCCGGGCGGATAGCCCATGCTGGTGTCATATTTTTAGTCCCACCTCTTCCTGTGCTCTTCACGGTTCTGGTTTCTTTACATATTTCGCATTTACCATGAACTACTTTCATTGTAATGTATATTTTTTCTCCTACCAGACAGAAATCCCCAGGAAAACATAAACGGCGTCCCTCTCAATGACTCCTGTGCCTAGAACATAGCAGACTCAGACTCGTAAACACTTACGAAACGAAACTCAGTATGACTTTCAGTAAGTAACCTACTTAGTTGACTCTCAAGTTATCATTCCTGGAAAACAGGGATGTTAGTTAGCACTAGCTTAAGGTCATATTACATTTTTTCAGGCGAGTAAGGATTCATGTCTGGCGGGATTCTGTGGGAGTCTTCAGAGACACTTTAAATAGTTCAAGGAGCTAAGGCTGTTTTCCAGTGGAGCTTCCCCAGGGGACAGCAATGTGACACTTAATCCCCTGGCCTTCTCCCATCCTTCTCTCTAGCCCAAGAGTCCTCAGAGGGAATCTAAGCATTATAAAGCAAGATTTACTGGAAATTGTTTTGTTTTTTTTTAAAATTGTTTCTCTGTATATTTCCAAACAGTACTACTTTAATTGATTTGCGTTTGCAGGATTGAATTCTAATTTCAAGGCAACTCCCCAAACAACTTGCCACAGAACAGACCATTAGAATTACGGTAGGTATAATAAAATGCCATTGCATTCTAATAATGCCTCTCCCTCCCTTGCTCCCACCCACAATTGGTTTTTCTGTACCAGCAAAGAAACAGCTGTATAATCAGCAGGCTTCCATCTGGGAGCATCCGTCTGTGGTTTCCTTCGCACGTGTGCCAAGCAGATCTTGAAAACTAAAACACACCCTATGCTTGATTTTACTCTCTTCCAGTATTCTGTGTATACCCAAACAATATCTGAAAGATCCTTAAGATTTCCTCTCAAATTATTCTTCCAAATTAGTACATGCAAGAAGTCCAAGTGTTCGTGCTGATACCATCTGAGTGTTCTGATTGATGCTACTGTCTAGCTGACTCAGATGCAGAGACTCATGCCAAACAGTGTATGGAGTTTGGGGGCTCTTATAGAAGAATGGGGGAAAGGATTGCAGGCCCCAAAGAAGATAGGAACTCCATAGGAAGACCACCAGAGTAAACCAACCTGGACCCTTGTGGCTCTCAGAGTCTAAACCACCAACCAAAGAATACACTTGGGCTGGACCTAGACCTTCCCTCACACATGTAGCAGATGTGCAGCTTGGTCTTCATGTGGGTGCTGAACAACTGGAACAGGGGCTATCCCTAAAGCTGCTGCCTGTACGTAGGATTTATTTTTCTAGCTGGGTTGTCTTGTCTGGCCTCAGTGGGAGAGGACACATCTAGTCTTGCAGAGACTTGATGTGCCAGTGTTGGGGGATACCCAGGGGAGTCCCCACCTGCTCAGAGGAGAAGGGGAGATGGGGGAAGGATTGTGGAGAGAATGACCAGGAAGGGGGCAGTGACCAGGATGTAAAGTGAATAAGTAAAACAATAAAATAAAATTTAAATATACATGCACATACACACAAATAAAAAAAGTAAAATGAATGAAATGTTAAAAAATTAAAAAAATAAATAAAAGCCACTAAGATATATGTATGTATGTGTGTGTGTATGTATATGTATGAATTCAAAAGCAGCTGAATAGGAAGTGCAGGCCAGGAGCTGGTCGTCATCGTATTATCTGGGAGAAGATTGTCAATGTCTGGATACCAGAAGTATTGTGATAATACTTCTGGCAATAGAGGAGAAAACCCTCAGGGAAAAGGTGACAATGATGAGGGAAAGCATCTTAGACCAGGAGTTACTCTACTTCATTCCCGAGACCCTTCCATCCTCCACCATCAAACTTCCATCATATGTTCATAAAGCAAGTTCATTTCTGGTCACATTAGCAAATGTAAATGCCCAGGGGGATGGAAAACACCCCCAAAGTCATAGTGATCTGCTCCCGATCACTCTGCCACTGCCTCTTACTGCTTTCTAGATGTTTGGTTTTGGCAGCTGGTTTCTGAGACCATGGCTGCCCAAGGTAGGCTCTAAGCATTCTAACATACCCTTAAGTGTAATTCAACTGCCAGTCTCCTTCTCATCATTCAAAACTCATCTCAAGCACCACTTTTTATGAAGCCTTCCCTGATGTCACCAGGAAGAATCAGGTGCTTAAACAGTCCATTATTTTTCCTTTTACTGTTAAATGTCCTTAAGTAATGAACCTCTAATCATAAGGCATAACTTTTATCTGCAAGCCTAAATGCTTGACTATGATTTTACTCTTTTACTATTTTAGGCTGACATGCAATTCAATGCTTCTAAATCATGAATAGATGAATGGGTGATATTTATTTCTTCATGTTTATTAACTTCTTGATAGTTCAGTAGAATACAACAACAGCATAAGTCTTATGTAACATGGTGTGACATCCATTGGCCTGAGTGCTCTTTATCACCTACCAATGGTAGAGTGGCAATATGTTAGAGGGATAGATATCAAGCATATATATATAACTTTAGCTATAGGATGCCATCTTAAGTTATATGGATGTGCAAACTTCCCCTACTTTGTCTAACATTAATCCACCCAAATGAGGCCTGTAGGTTTGGTATGCGGACTTCTAAGGGTACTGAACAGTGCCCATGGCAGTGTTTTTTTATAATGCCCAACACCTAGTGTCAAATGGTACTTATCTACCATTTTAAAGGACATTACAAAGCTGACATTGCAGTTTGATTTTTCCACTGCTCTCCCTATATCTTTATTCTTGCAAAGCTGTTAACCATAAAGAAATCATCAGAGGGCAGGAAATGAGAGAGAAATTGTGAAAGAAAAGTGGCCTAAAACCAGAAAATTCATCTTTGAAGAGCACTAATATATTTGATGTCTATCAGATCCACATGAAGCCCTTCCAGAAGAGTCTTCATTACTCACAATATGTCACTTTGAAAACTAATGGTCTGACATATCTCCAAGCCGAAAAGACTTATCACCCTAATAAGGAATGTCTGGGGCAGCCTGCCACAAAAGCAGCTTAGAAGATGGGTCTTCTAGCAGTTTTTCAAAGTTAGCACACATTGTTCATACACATGCATATACTGATAGTGTATTTTTACATCTCCATGAGGGAGACAATGCGTGAAGATCTTGGTTAAGTGCTTAGTTTCGTAAGTATAGCTTTCTAGCTGAAATTAATAGGCAAAAACTATCACAAAGTGGTCCTGTTTCCATATGCTTTTCTATCAGTGGTCAATTGGTTCTTTATTTCTGCCTTGCCATGAAAGTTATATCTGTGTCAGTAAAAGTTCAATTTTGCATCTCAGCAAAAGCAAAGCAAATTCATCCTTAAAATAATCATACTCTCAACTTAAATATAGCTCAAATGTAGGGAGTTTGTCTAGTGTATTTTTTTTTCTGTTGCAGTGATAAGATACCACGATCAGAAGCAAGTTACAGAAAGAAGAGTCTTGGGTTCCAGAGGGAGAGTCCATGATGTCTGAGAGGCTCGGCAGTGTAGGCCCAGAAAAGGAAGCTCAGAGATTACATCTTCAACTGCAAGCATGGTACAGAGAACAAACTGGAAGTACACTAGGCTGTGAACTCTCAAAGCCCACCTGAAAGGGTCCACTTCCTCCGGCAAGGCCATACCACATCCCTCACCATGTCACCAACCAGGAATCAAGTGCTTGAATACCAGAGCCAATGGAAGGCATTCTCATTTAAACCACTATATTCAACATGTCCAGAGCCTTCTTTCTTAGCTACTTTCAAGAACTGCCACACCATTGTTCCACACACACACACACACACACACACACACACACACTACAAATAATGTGTCTATATATCAACATGAAAGAGAGAACATTGTTTTGGGAATGGTGGCACATGCCTTTAATTCTAGCACTTGAGAGGCAGAGACAGGCAGCTCTCTGAGTTCAAGACTATCCTGGTCTACAGAACAAGTTCCAGGACACCCAGGGCTACACAGAAAACTCTTATCAAAATAAAATTTTTAAAAAAGAGAGAAGAAGAAGAAGAGGGAGTGGGGAGAGGTGGGGAGAGAATACATTTAAAAGCCTTGGTTAAACATTTTAGTTTCCTAAGTACAGTTTTCTAGTTTAAATTAATATACAAAAGACTATCAAACGTGGATACATTTATGTCTGATTTTCCATCAGCACCATATACAACGTCTTCATCACGTATAGCAGGACTGCTTATTTGATACCCAAGTAGATACAGCTAATAAGTATATAAATAATTATATATTGATGTTTTAGGATGTGCTGGTATCTTTGATGTAAGTTGTTTGTGGTTTTTTTTATAAATAAACCACAATGCCCTCTTTTAAGGAACTTATATTCTACCAGACATAATAGTTTAATGAAATAGAATTGTCACAACAGTAACAATTATTAGTATATAACTAATGATCTGGTATTTGCTAAGGCCCTGAAGAAACAGTATCAAGGTTTTCCAGAGGAAGAGAGACCAAAATAGATAATTGTGGAGCATGAACAGGAGACACTACTCACTGCGAGCAAACTGCTACCAAACAGAAGGAGACTATAAGTCCAGTGGCAACATAGCCAACAGTGAGACTCACCCAGTGAGCTACGGGATGCATGGCTGTGATGCACACTAGGGTAATTAGGGATCCATAGAGGAGAGACAAACTAGAGGACAGAATAATATCGTGAACAACCTTTTGGACTTAAGAAATTACACTTCTTCATGAATGCTGTCAAAAGCCATTAAGGAAGAAATCAGAACGTGACCTAAACAGATTCACATCTTGGTAAATGACTCAGTTTTAGTCATAGAGAAAGTACTGGTGCCACAGTCAGAGACCATCAGACTTTGGCATCCAGAGTAAATGTCCCCTGCATGTGCGCAGGCAGTACCCACACATGTGAGTAGCTTCTCAAAACACCCCCCTTGGATTACAGTCACAAACTGTCATAGACTGGGTTCAGGAAGATGAGCTATAGGACTGGGGTAATATTTCAAACACGTGACATGGTTCTCAGCAAAGGTGGCGTGGTGCTAGGAGCTTGTCATTTCCACGGAGAGTTAAAGTTCTGTTTAGTTTCCTGGTGATGACCTCATTTTCAATCTTGGCCATGTTCCTTCCTGTATTTCTGCTGTGACCACCATCTGTAAGGTGGTCATCCTTACACCGTGCACAGAGCTTTGAATGTATGTTAATTCTTACTGCCACACCACAGGGTATATATAGCATGAAGTCCTCATTCTTGATAGAACCACCAAAAATCCGTGGAATTTAAGTAGATTTCCCAAATTCACAGAAATGACTGAGCAAATAAGTGCATAGATTAAATACTTAGGCCTCCTTAATTAGTATTCATGCTCTATTGAGTAAATGCTTTGCAATACCTCTGAGATTATTTGTCTTATTTCCAGTTTTTATTCTTTCATAAACAATGCTATACAGAACACTTTTTAGCCTATGTGTGAGAGAAAGTTTGTTAGAGTGGAGTTTATGGATATGATTGATGGTTATCTTCTAGGCATGCTACCATGTGTCGGAAGAATATATCAGTTCTATTTGAGGACGTATTCTCGGCATTTATTTATATAATGGACAATTAATGTATTTTCCTAACATTAAACTCTGTATATATTATTGGAGTAAACCTCACTGGTTTATACTTCTGTAAGCACCAATGGAATCTGATAGATAGCATTTAATTTTATTTAGAACTCCAAACCAATACTTGCAAGAAAGATTAATTTGTCATTTGTTTTCTAGTATTATCTAGATCAGCACTGAGGTTCAATGCAACATGTACTTCATTAAAATTAAGTCTTTTTGGTCATCTAAGTTAAGCAGTTTAACTCTCCTTTCAGAATAGTGTGATTAGGACTTACTTAGGTTCACTCTTGAAACTTACTGGTTCTTAGTCCTCGGAGCAACTGTAACACATTCTGTATTGCACAGAGCTGCTGGTCTCTAGATTCTATTTTGATACTTTGGAAATTTTTTTCTAGATATTTACCTATATTTTAACTACAGTTTTCCCCACAGAATTGTGCTACATAGCCTCAAGATTATTTTAATGTTTATTATGTTTATAGTTATATCTTTTCTCTCCTTTTTTCTAATTGTACATGCTTGCTCTTCCTGTATTCCCTTTTTACAACTTAAGCTAGCTAGTGGCTTATTGTGCTAGCTTTCCATCATTGTGACGAAAATACTTGAGATAATTAGTATCTGGAGAAAAAGGGTTTGTTTTGTTTGATGGTTTCAACAGCTTCAGTCTATGGTCAATTGGCTTTTAGGTCATATACTGAACAACCTAACTTCCATTAGATGTCACCTCCCAACGATCCACCACATCCCAAAAATATCACAGCCTGGAAAACAAATTGACATGTATCCAATAACCTACTATTCTTCCATTAGACACCATCTGTCTCCGAAGGATCCACTGCTCCCAGGAGCATGACAGGCTGCAGAACAAGCTCCCAGCATGTGAACTTCAGAAGACACTTAAACAAACCACTGCACTTACAACTTCATCTTTTTTTTTAATTCTGTCGTGCCCGCCTTGGCCGGCAAGTAAGACGCGACACGGTAGGATCCTTCTCAGTCGGCTTTATTCCAGGAACGACTCTTGACATAGGGATGGGGAACTGGACGGGGGACCTGACCAGGAAGGAAGGGAAGGGCCTGGACCCCAAGCAGCAGAAAGGAGCTGCTTATATAACTGCCCTAGGCGGGCTGGGTGATGTGTCCTCCCAGGATAGGTTAAGCTGCCAATACCTTATTAGCATAAGCCCGCTCAGAAGGGGCACGAGGCCGACGCATGCTCAAAGGACTTGTTTACCAGTTTCTGAGCTGGCCACTCTAGAAGCCAGCTGCTTACATTGTCAGGTGCTGGTCATACGACTTTACAACTGTAAACACGGCTGCCTACATCTCCCCCTTATTTATTTATTAAATTTGAATTAGGTTACCTCGGACCCTTCAGACCTTAGGCATCCCACACCCAAGCATGCTTGAACTCATTCATTAGGTGGTTGGTGTGAGGCGATTGAAAGCACACCTAGAAGGTCGCCGCTAGCGCAGCAAGTCAGCGGTGGAAAACAGAGGTCCGAGCCCTTGTGCAAAGTGAAGGCATTGTAATGGGAAAGTTTATATTTCTGCCATACCCGCCTTCATGCCTTTTTTCAGGGAGAGGTACATTTGGCAAAAAACCTCTATGCACTCGGACATGCTTTCAGAGAATCTATCTCAGGATTGAGAACATCTCTAGTCGAGGCGCTCCTCGTACTCCCCGCTTCAGAAACATTGAGGTGATGCTGTAGGAGCCTCATGAGTACACCTTTGGCAATGGTCAAGATGGTCAGGATCTAGGGAATATGCCTGGATGGCCATTACCGGGTCCAGAAGGCTCCCCACTATGCCTCCCTAAGGGAGGCCAGCCAAATACCTGGGGAGTGCCTTCCTCCATGGCAGTCAGCGCCTGGTAAACAACAACCTTATGTCCTGCATGGTCATGGCACAAATGACACAGAAACCAAAGGCAGAAACCACATCCTAGGAGAACAACAGCTCCCCAGATAAATACTCCCGCTCATTCTTTAAAGAAAATTGAGGGCACCCTTGACCCAAGTGGTGAGCCCCTCCAAAGTAAAGGGATCCAGGCGGGTGCCATTCAGGGTAGCGATCTGCAACAGGAGCCTCCTGGATAGGTCCTCGCCTTCCTTTGACCGATTTCCTTTCAGGTACTCAGACAGGAGGCGACTCTGATTGAGAGACTGAGAAGAGTTATATACCAAAGGAGTAATATACAGTCCCCTGAGAGAGGAGACGCAAGAGAGCTGAATAAGTTTATATAGATTAGCCAGCAGGAAGAAAAACGGTGGTGGTCAGACACACACCGGAGCAGGTTTAGTGGAATGGAGCCTGATTTGGGACAATACAGGTGCATTACGAGCAAAAGAAGTAGGGGAAAAGGTAAGGAGGACCGGGGAGTTAGAATGGACCGGCATAGGCACTGGCCAGGTGCGTGTGACGGCCCACAAAGGTATAAAGTTACCCTGTATCCAACGCAAATCCCTCTTTATTTTAATGCCTCTTGCACGCATTAGTTCTTTTAAGGCACTTCTCACCGGGCACAATGGTGAGTTCCCCATGGTTTCACTTTCCTGATTTGATGCTTGCCAATACCCCAGAGAAAACACAATTACAACACCAAGACAGACCCACACCAAACAAACACCAACACAAAAAGCAAACACTAACATGATACTTCTAAGGTCTCTCGTGATTCAATTGCCACTTTACCATGGACCTATGACCACGGACCTTATGACGCCGCTTCTGCGGACCTTGTGACGGCCCTATTCACCGGGCACTTTCTATGACGCCGCTTTTCCGCGGACCTTGTGACGGCCCTACTCACTAGGCACTTTCTGTGACGCCGCTTTACCGCGGACCTTGTGATGGCCCTACTCACTGGGCACTTTCTGTGGCAATAAATATACCTGTACCGCCGTTCCTAGCTGCTGAGTTCTGAATCCAACGAAGGTGAAGTCCTCAGTTTCCCCGGACGGGCCACCATATGTCCCGTCCGCCTTGGCCGGCAAGTAAGACGCGACAAGGTAGGATCCTTCTCAGTCGGCTTTATTCCAGGAACGACTCTTGACATAGGGATGGGGAACTGGACGGGGGACCTGGACCAGGAAGGGAAGGGCCTGGACCCCAAGCAGCAGAAAGGAGCTGCTTATATAACTGCCCTAGGCGAGCTGGGTGATGTGTCCTCCCAGGATAGGTTAAGCTGCCAATACCTTATTAGCATAAGCCCGCTCAGAAGGGGCACGAGGCCGATGCATGCTCAAAGGACTTGTTTACCAGTTTCTGAGCTGGCCACTCTGGAAGCCAGCTGCTTACATTGTCAGGTGCTGGTCATACGACTTTACAACTGTAAACACGGCTGCCTACATAATTCAACAACACAAATTTTGATTTTGTAATGTTTAATATGTTTCTAACTCACTTTATATACTTTTTAGTTAATTTCTTTTATGTGCTCTGGCTTTTTTATTTTTATTTTCTTAAACTGAGATTTTACTGATTTATTTCCAGGGTTTGTTCTTGCTGTTGTTGGCTTTGGTTTTTGCTTGTTTGTTTGTATTACATTACGAATGTAAGATTAAATTCCACAAATTTCCAAGAGCTAGAATGCTGGTCAGGTTATATCAGTAATTTTCAATGTTGTTGAATTATAAGAAAATTCCATAGTCGATAAGGGAGCTGCATGCAGCCTGTTTGACAACACAGAAGACAGTGATAGGTACCGCTCTGTTCAGCAACCTGAGAATCCTTTACCCATCCCTTCTTCCCCTTTATTATTACGATGACTGTTTGCCTGAAACTTTGTCCTATTATCTTTTTGTATGCTGTAACACACCCAGTGCTATCACACCACCATGCTGCAGACACGCTCTTGCTTTTACTGGCCATTTTCTCTTTCTTCCCCACAACAAACAGTGTTAACAAGTGTTAGCCTCTTCCTTTGGTCTCTCAGAATCACCTTCAAATAACTTGGACTTTTTGTCTAGATTTCAGTTTCTTTTTCCTTCATTTCCAGTAATTATATAATGTAGTGTTCTGTACATATTTAGATGATCTATTTCTGTGCCATATTTCATATACAAATATCAAGTTCGTACAATGACTGTTGTTCACTTGTTAGTTTTAAGAACATTTTCTTAAGTTGTATACTTTAAAAATAAATACTCTGTGTGTGTGTGTGTGTGTGTGTGTGTGTGTGTACATGTGTAGGCATGCGACAGTGCATATGTAGAAGTCAGAAGACAACCTGAAGGAGTCAATTCTCTTCTTCCAATATATGGAGGATTCCAGGGACCAACTCAAGTTGTCAGGCTCAGCAACAAGGACCTTCACCCACTGAGCTTTCCCACCCACCCTTGGGGTTTTATATCCACAAGTCCCTATTATACACGTGCCATACACTTTTCCCATCTTATTCTTTAAAACTGTACTCTCTTCTCACATATTTTGCCTATTGATTCCCAGGTGTTATTTCTTGTGTTTATGTATTCTTGCATTTCCTTAGAATAGAAAAGATCATTTATGAAATGACCTTTCAATTACTAATCCTTTCCTGACTTTTGTCTTGCCTAAATTGTCTTTCATTTATGCTCTTCTTTCAGATTACCAATCTTAATATTTATTTTAATTCATTTTTAGATGCTGAGTTTTTTTTTTTTCAGATATATGTTTTGTCTTTTTGGTCTCAATTCTCTTATAAACACTTTAATATGTTCCTTATTCACTCTCTCTATCTCTCTCTGTCTCTCTCTCTCTGTCTCTCTCTCTGTCTGTCTCTGTCTGTCTCTCTCTGTGTGTCTCTGTGTGTGTATGTGTCCTGCCATCCTCCTTCCCTTCCTTCTTCCCCTTCTCCCGTCTTCCGTTCCCTCTGCCCTCCCTTCTCCTTCCTCCTCCCCCTTCTCTCTCTCCCCTACCCTCTCCACTCTTTCTATCACTCTTCTTCTCCCTGAAGACTCCTAGTCTCCCCAACCCTGCAGGCTGGAGGAGAGACTTCAGGAGCTCCTCTTTCACTGTTCCTTGTCTTAGACATTGAGCAAAGTGCTAACAGCTGTATCCTTTCAGACAGCCTTCTCTTAGTTCCACTTTGCCCCACTCCCCTTCCATCCTTACATGATCCTCCCTTACCACTCCCTGGTCTCCCTGAGCTTTGTGATATCTTGCCTGGTTTGGCACTGTGGACATTTAGGAAGCTACTCTGGTCCTTTAGAGCTTACCATATATACTCTGTGTATGCATTTTCAAAGTGATGGATGCAAACATTTTCCAATTTCAGCTTTTCCTGCAGTTGGTTCTGAGAACTCTCTCTGCCCCTCTTTGCTTGCTTACTCACAGATTTGCAACAATTGTGACCTTGAGGATTCTTTGTCTTTTAATTTTAATGCAGATATTGTCCTTTGGTTTTTAACCTATACAGTGACTTCTGAGATACTGATTGGCACTCATAAAAAGATTTAGAAATGTTAAAAAAATGTTACATATGTTGTCCCTCAACTCATCTTCTAACTTCTTAAGTGACCTTTAACATTTTTATCTACAATGACACCTTACACTAATAAATCTGAAGGTTTTACACTATTTCATCCTCAGAAATTATTTTCACTTTCCCCCTGGCTGAAATCACAATAATTTTAATCTTCAAAATTGTTGTGTTATAGTAGATATGGTAACAGATGCACGTAATTCCTGCACACAGGAGGACTGATCCTTTAAGGCCAGCCTGGGTTATACACAAGGAGACCTGTCTCTGAAGAAGAAAGTCATATTAACAGCAGCATACAGCTAATAATAGAGTTAGCCCTCTTCTCAATTTCTTTCTAACCTTATCTGTTAGCAGGTAGGCACTGTCTGCTGCTGCCATGCTGTGAACCTGCTTTTTATATCACTATTTACAAAATAGGTCATACTACCTCTTTAATCCCGAGGACCCTAGAAAGAACACTTAAACTATCTTTAAGAGAAAGGGAAAAGGTAAAGCAAAATAATGGAGAAAAATATCTCAAGATCATAGAAGATTACAAATGACTAAAACATTTCAGAGATTAAAAATATGAAGGAGTATAAATAAAATTATGAAAAATGATATACTCAAAATTCACTTTCGTAAGAGAAAATAGTTACAAGTTAGTAACAGGACACTAATTAAAAAGAAATTTAAAATATTGAGGAATGAACAAACCCTTGATTCATGAAGAAGCAGAGACGATGGTAATATCTTGAAATATATTCACCCTACATACTAGTAAAGATATGTATAATGATGGTACTTAGTTTCTGAGTGATCAAGGAGAACCCAGCCTTGATAAATAAACAAAGAGTTAAAGGAAAGTGAATGAAGGAAATATTGGCACCTCCCTGAAGTCAGGTTTCCCAAGCACAGAGCTGAAGGCACTGGAACCATTTCAGAATTGGTGTCGTTCGGCTGGTGTAGACCCTGTTTTCAAATAGCCGCCAAGGTCAACCATGTTGTTGTCAGAAGAAGGAACCACCAATATTGTGAACTTTTCCTCATTTTCTTGGTCTCGTTGCTTCCCCAAATACAGTGCATATAACTCTCAACTTTTAGGAACACAAAATAATATCAGTAAATGTCTATTTGGAGTTCTGACAGCATAGTATACTATGCTATGGGTCTGAGGGAAAAGCAGAATGAGAGACACACCTGATATTCTCGAAGCCTTTTATCTCTGTGTGTGCATACTAATGAGCCCTTGGCTTGATTCTTGCAATGCTATAGGTGAGTGTCTTTGCTGCCCACTTGCCTTTTCAGACTGTGGCACCTCTGCTGCCTGAAAGAATCTCTACTCCAGAGTAAGGGATCCATTGGGAGTCACTGGTGTGGAAATGACCGCCTAAGAACTATTGAAATGTGCACATAAGGAATCTCCAGCTCTCTTCCGGTATCCCAGAAGCCCGTGCAAGCCTCTTCCTTCCAATCTGTTTCCTCTGTGTCCTTTTCAAGCATTTCCCCTTTCTTTGTATCATGCACCAATTTTACTCAGAAGTTGAATCTCTGGAAAACTTTGAGTCAAGACCAAAGATTAATTTAGGGACTAAAGTACTCAAACAAAGTTGAAGGGTAGTTCAACAAAAGAGGAGTCGAGTGGTACATTACAGACTTTGAATAAGGGTCTTAGATGTATGTGTCTGGGTCACGGTTCCTCTCCCGATCACCAACACCACACTTTACTCAGTCTCAAAATCAAATTCAAATTCTCTATTTTTACTTTTAATGCTTTGGAAAAAAATTATATTTCTCTTTTGTCTTCCTTTTGACTTAAAATGCCAGCAAGATAAGATTGTCACAATGCTTAATTATGGCTGTCTCCAGATAAATAATGATGGTTTTGCTGTTTCTGAGCTTCTGTGTAAGAACTTAAGGGGGGGGGTGACTCTCCAAATGTGTTTAATTTAAAAAGAAAGCATAAGCTTATACTTTTGATGAAAATGTGGTTTTCGTTACCTCCCTTTGATACTAAATAATCTCAAATTTTAGAACTTTCTTTTTATCTTGAATTGAGACCACATTAGGGTGACGGTGAGGGGGTGGGCTGGGAGGCTTTTCTTTCAGTAACAAGTCCACAGATGTGAAATCAAAGCTGTTGTCTATCAGATAACTTCTAACAATGTCACATTGTTGAGCTGTGCTTCTTCTGTTTACTCCACATCTTAAAAATAGAAAAGAGTTAGGTGTTACTTACTGACAACCAATTAAGAGGCTTTGTGATCAATCTCCTGTGAAAAACTGGCCAAAAAGATTGTGGGACACCATTTGTTGTTGTTTGGAAGGCCACAGATGTTCTAATTAAAATTTGAATGCCTAACCTTTAAAACTATACATACAGTATCCCTGACATACCTTTTTCAAATGAACAATCCCAGAGTCTAGGCCATGTAAATCTTTTTGATGATCAATTTAAACATTCAAAAACAATTATTATTTCTATTATCATTGTCTTTGTTCAGCTCATGCTTAGGAGATCATGTGGGTGTGAATTAGCTGGTGTAGCTTCTGACATTACTAGGAGACACAGTCTCACAGTAAACTCCTTCATCGTCTGGCTCTTAAAATCTTTCTGCCCCCTATTCCACAATGTCCCCAAGCCTTAGGAATAGGTGTTATTCTGTAGATATAGCCACTGGGACTTGCCTCCACAAGTCTGTATTTGGATAGATTGTGGTTTCCTGCCCTGCTCCCTGTCTGTTGTAAGAAGTTTCATTGATGATGAATGAGAGCTACACTTACCTGTGGATATAAGGACAAATATTTAGGATTGTTCTGGTTTAGTTAAGTGGAAGTTGTAGATTCCCCTCCAAGATTTATGACTTCAGTAAACCCCAGGTCATTGAATGTTTCCAGTACTGGGCATGGTTGCCCTCTTGTTGAACAAGTCTTAAGTCCAATTATAGATGTGTGGGTTACTAACAAGATATGCATGCCACTACTCTATCCTTAAGATTATTGTGTTATGCTGTTCAGGAAAAACCCAGGAGTCCTCAGCCCTGTATGAAGAATTATAGGCAGCTAAGGAATGTCGAGAACTTGAAAAAGAGTCTTCCCCGAGCACATCAGTTGGTTATGAAATACCAAATAGTCTCCCTGGAACTATACATACTAGTAACATTATACAGAGTGAGCAAGGTGTACTTACACATTTAGAAATATGTGTGTATATACATGTAAGTATTTAACAACAATTAATGAAAGAAGAGGCTTCAAGCAGACTTTGAAGGAGAATAAAGAGGAAATATAGGAGGGTTTGGAAAGAGGAAAGGAAAGGAGGGAAGGGAAAAAGGAAATGATGTAATTACAATTTCAAACATTAAAAAGAAATATTTTTAAAATAAAATAATTGTTATCAAGATATTTAACTGGCTTTATCTGTCTTTCTTCAAAGAGAACTATATACAAGCCACATAACATAATAGAAGGACTATAACTATCATATTCTAATACATGTTGCAAAAAGAAAAGGAGATATAGATATTTAAACTGTCTCTCCATTCACTTCTACAAGTCACCCTCAATAAAATTTCGCTTCATGTACAAAATTCCTCATGCTGCTTCTTTAGTACAAAACTTATGTACTATGTGAAAATTTGTCATTATACATTCTCCTTAGCAATAGGAAAAAAGGTAAGACTGTAATGATTGTATAAAATATAATTGAGCTAATTAAACAAGAGAAACAAAGACTGAAGCAGCATCAGGAATAGAGGAGGGGAAAGAATTTAAAAGAAAGGTAAATAATCAGGCTTCCAAATAACTACACTGTTTTGTTTTTGATGTTGATGTTGTTGTTTGGTTTGGGTTTTTTTTTTTTTTTTAAATCACTTCTTTCCAAAAGAACATTAAAATACATCTATCCTAACCAGGAGTAACTAATTATGTAATTCAGTACTCTTAGCATAGTATACTAACGATGGCCGTGAGAAACAACAGACAGATGGAGAGGCCCATGGGAGAGCTGAGGTAAATGAAAACCTCTGAGACTGGAAGGATCCCTGCACACAAGGAGAATGTTCCAGGCTCTCCCCTGAAACAGTCTCCTTTTTGTGCTATTAGTAATTTTCATAAAGCAACACAAATGTACCGATGATGAGTTGGGTCCATCAGGAGTTTTAGCTTCCAAAACAACATCCAGCTCTGACATTAGTAATTTAGAATGTTTGCTCATTTTTCAAGAAAAAGATGGCTCTTCTCTCAGAAGCTAGAGTTTACCAACTGTATTCATTTCTAGGTTCCTAGCTCAATCTCCTTTCCAGTGACAGAGATCCGTATACACATCTATATCTATATCTCTATCTCTATCTCTATCTCTATCTCTATCTCTATCTCTATCTCTATCTCTATCTCTATCTCTATATCTTTATCTTAAATATATATATATATATATATATATATATATATATATAGTGAAAATATTCTGGTAGAAATGAAAATATTCTATAAAACACTGAAAACAAGAGGTTATGGTCTTAGCATGAGAATAGACAAGTTACTAAAATCATAGATTAGACTTCAACTTAATATATGATGGAGGGAATATGTCAAGCAGTGGGATACAGGCACCCAACACCCTTCATGTCCTCTGCTCCTCTGCTGAGAGGTTGCTTATGAAGCCTACCCCAGTCTTGTTTCTTGTAGCATTTCCCTGTGTCTGCTCACTGACCGGTTTCTTCAATTTATCCAGGTTGACAGTTGGGCAGAAGCTCGGATCACACCTCATACCAGCTTTTTACAAAGTCACCTGGATTATATTTGTTGATGTTGATGCTGTGGTGATGCATGCATTGTCACAATGCTTACCCTCACATGTGCACAAACACATACACACACATGCCATGCATGCACATACATGATCATGATGCTTACCTAGGCACACTCACGTGCACACACATGCACACATGCACGCACATTGTCATGATGCTTACCTAGAGGCTGTGGCTCACATGGCCCCTGCCCACTGAAGGCAGAGTTTCTGGGTCTTCCTTGGTGTGAATGGTATGGCGGTGGTGGTGGTAGCTGAAAGTAAAGCTGATTTAGTTCTTAAACTGACCTTGAATAACTGATTATCAGTCAAAGAAAATATTAAGTTGGCCCTTTAATTCCCACCAAATGTAAAAATGAGTTCCACATGAATTAAAGATTTATGAACCAAAAATTTAAAAATAATTTTAAAAATCATTTAAAATGCCTTGCATGCAATTCTATAAGCAAGGACGACTGCCTTAAACAAACCCAGAACCCAGACATGCAAAAGAAAATGTAGCTATATTTAGATACCTAAAAATTTAAAATGTGTTTGAAAAGGGGATCACAATAGGGAAAATTTTTACAATACATATGACAGAGAAGGGGTTAATAAGTTTATGATATAAAGAACTATTATAAATGAGCAACAATAATGGCAAGGACTTCATAGGCACCGTAAGAGTAAACACAGCCGGCAGAAAACCACCCATCAGAAAGTGTTCAATCCAGTTGAAGCAACAATAACATAATGTATGTCCCTTAGACTGTCAAATGAGAGTCACAATAGATACTTTTGGCAGAGAAACAAGACGATTTTGAATATATTACTCCCGTAAGTGGGAACTGTGAGTCTTGGTTGGAAAACAATCTGGCAACATCTAGGAAAGTAAAGATATACTATAATCTACACAATTTCACTTTTATAAATTTATTTCCTAGAAATAATACCAATCTGTAAAAAAGATGTATTCACAGAGTGTTCAAATTTATTCTAGTGGGAAAAAATAGTATTTATCAAAGGAGAAGTACTTTGAGTAGATGTCATTATGGCTACATTAAACAGAGTGTGCTGGATGATGTAAGCTAATCAATTAAACCCGGTTATGGTTTAACATGGAAGTCAAGACTCAGAGAACTCATGTGATGGACGCCTTTTAAATAAAGAAGGAAAAAACAATAGTGTGTAGATGATTGTGCGATTGTAAAAATAACAGCTTTATTGATGTAATTCATCTCTTCAAAGCACACGATTCATCATGCTATTTTATTTTAGCAATTTTTAATACTGTCATGGGAAAGTACTAGAAGAAGCCTGGGGCACTGAAAAGCTGCCTCTCCATGTGCAAGAGGGAGGAGACTCTCACTCTGTGAATGCAGGTCCTGTGAGATGAGCACTGGGTGTCTGTGGTTATGGACACTATGCAAAGACACACTCCATGAAAGAGGTCAGAGCCAGGCAAGTGCACTGTATTTCCCGTGGAGCCACTCACTTGAAGGGAACACTCCCATTTTTTGAGTACATATGCGAAGACAAGATGTGGCTCAGAATTGGACTCCCAGGTCATTCCAAGTAAATTCTACCTTCAAACATCCCTTTCTTTCATCTATAACTTGACCCTAGATTGACACGTGGTCACCAGCTTGAGCAGATCACTGTTGCACATGGCACAAGTCCAGGAGCACCCATCCCTTCTCCAAGGCTACAAAGAGGGCAGCTGTGGCCTCCCGAGATTAAAATCATCTGAATACATTAGCACCATTAAACCAATCATGGTTTCTGTCTCCTTGACTAAATATTCTACTGCTCTCTGTTATTATGGAGGTCCAACTATGAAAACTAACACCACGTAACGGGAGGCATTTGGCATCCCACTCAGGAAGAAAGAAACCAGGTTTTCAAAATCAGGCTCAGTGGAAGGATAAGCCTAATCCAGGCCCTCTGTCCCACTTTGGTGTCCAAAAGGAGTACAAGCCTGAATGGGCCATGGTGATGAATTGTGTGGCAGAGTCCATATCCGCAGAAACCCTTGTGTAAGGCTTCCTATAATAATAATAATAACAAAAAGAAGAAGAAGAAGAAGAAGAAGAAGAAGAAGAAGAAGAAGAAGAAGAAGAAGAAGAAGAAGAAGAAGAATAGAAGCCAATATAGAAGAACACCCTTCCTTAATGTCTTCCCTACACAAGAGCAGCAATGGTTTGTAATTCTCCTAATGTCTTCTCTCTGTCTCATAGGGGCCAGCCATGGGAGGAAACAGGAACCAAGTATCTCTTGCCTGACCACCTACTCTGGTCGCTAAGAGAGGCTGCCACTCAGCCTATGAGAAAGCCTCCACACAAGCTACAAAATACATAAGGTTTGTTTAAACCAAAGGCCCTAAACTTATTCCCAAGCTGACCCCCAAATCCTACATGTCTCACACACTGAGTTAGAAAAGGCTAAGTCTGCCTAAGCCAGGTAAGGTGGAGACGTAGAAGCAAAAAGTGTTTATATACATCGGATAAGAGCCATGGAATGCCTAGCCAGCCATAGTCAGGTGACTAAGGCTCTGTGGGCCTGCTAAACCACCAATGATGGCAAAAGGACCACATCACAAACAAAAGTTATTATTATTATATTATTATTATTATTATTATTCACTTTATATTTGATTTATGCCCCCCTCCCAGTCACACCCCACAATCTCTCTACTCTTACCCCATCCCCTTCTCCTTTGAGAGAGTGGACCCCACCTGGGTTTCCCTCTACCCTGATACATCAAGTCTTTGCAGGGCTAGGCACATCTTTTCCCACTGAGGTCTGACAAGGCAGCCCAGCTAGAAGAACATATCCCATGTACAGGCAACAGCTTTGGGGATAGCTCCTGCTCCAGTTGTTCAGAACCCACATGAAGACCAAGCTGCATAGCTGCAACATATATATGTAGGGGGGCTAGGTCCAGCCCTTGTATGCTCTTTGGTTGGTGGTTCAGTCTCTGAGAGTCCCAAGGGTCCAGGTTAGTTGACTCTGTTGCTCTTCCTGTGGCATTCCTATCCCCTTCGGGACCCTCAATCCTTTCCCCAACTCTTCCATAAGAGTCCCCACGCTCCATCCACTGTTTGGCTGTGAGTCGTTGCATCTGTCTGAGTCAGGTGCTAGGTGGAACCTCTCAGAGGACAACATACTCCTGTTTGCAAGCAGAACAGAGTATCATAGTGTCAGGGAGTGGTGCTTGTCCATGGGATGGGTCTCTACTGGGCTAGTTATTGGTTAGTCATTTCCTCAGTTTCTGTTCCATCTTTCATCCTTTCATTTCTTGGAGACAGGATAAATGTTGGGTTTAAAGTTTTGTGGGTAGGTTGGTGTCCCTATCACTCCATTGGGGATCTTATCTGGCTACTGGAGGTGGACCCTTTAGGTTGCATATCCCCAATTCTGTAAGTCACAGCTAAGGTCACCCTCACTGATTGTTGGGCTCCTCCCCTATTCCAGGTCTTTGGCATGTCCTTGAGATGCCCACCACCTCCACACGAGTGCCAGTTGCAGATTTCCATTCATTCTCATGGCCATCTGGCCATTCATCCGTCCTGTCCCTCCCCATACCTGAACCCCCATCCCCTCCTTATCCTCTCTGGACACCATTGGAACCAGGCCATTAGCCCCTTTGCTCCTTATCAGTTGTGTTTCCATGAACTGCAGGAAATCATCTAAGTATTCTGTTTTCTGGACATTTGGGTTGCATGTCAGAAAACCATAGGAAATCTTTCTATCCACTCTAAGATTCCAAAGAATATGATGTTAACTGTTGCCAAATACATGTCCTTAATGCCTTACTCTCCAGAGCAGAGAAGGCGTAAGGGAGCTTCTAGAAATTATCTTAGCAGCCAGTGGTGGGATGCACAGCCTTAAGCAGCACAAAGAAAATGGTTCTCTCTCTGTGTTTCCAACCCTTTTCCTGGCCCACTTCCCCCTTACCTAGATCAGATTTTATGTCTTGGCTAAACTAAGATGTTCCTACTCCCCCCTCTCAGCCCCTTTTTTTCTTTTCAAACCACAGTGGACCCATACAAGAGCCATACCAATTGTTCTTCCCTTAACTGAAGAACAATTTACAACAGAGCTCCTAGCATTTTAAACAAAATAATCTCAGGGAGTGAGGGAAAAATCAGGAGGTCAGAAGTTGATTCCTGAACGTTGCATGCTAGTCTCCACCTCAGCACTGGCCTGCTGTGAATATCACATTACAGGAAAGGTTTGTGCCATGGCCAGAACAATACTGCCTAGCTCCTATTCATCCCCTGAATAGGCTCAGTAAAGCCTGCGAAGACCGCAGAACAGTGTGACTCTGCACTCTATGGACATTGGCTCGTCTGAAGGGCTGTGTTTTACCAGTGGGGAAGTTATTGAAATGTAAAAGGTTTGTTGCTTCAATGAAGAGAGGCCACGGAGCTTGGATAAGAGATCCTGAGACATATCATATGGTTCAATTGGAGGCAATAGACTCTAACAGGAAAGCTCAAAGTGATTCTAAGTAAAACAAGATCCAACCAGCATTAGTACAGAGGGATGAGTCCCCAGGGGCACTGTACACAAATCTGCCATCTCACATCACAGGCAGAACTGTGGCGTAGGAAACCAAATTCCACTCCTGCATTCCTTGTCAATTATCAGAGCCAAGGTTAAGGTGTCTAGCTCAGCTGTCAATAACCCCAAATTGGTATTGTAACCTCTGAGCATGGTCTCAACAAAGCTAGCTGGCAAGTGCTTCTGGGATGTTACTGAAGAGAAAGATTGAGCCACAAATTGTGAGAACTTTGGAGTTGTATAACATTCTGTTTCAGAGAGAGACAGAGACAGAGAGACAGAAGACTAAGTCAACTCTCTCTCTCTCTCTCTCTCTCTCTGTGTGTGTGTGTGTGTGTGTGTGTGTTGTGTGTGTGTGGGTTGATGTATTGTCATGCTTTTTGGAGTACTTACTCTATTTCATCAAATGTGATTAGTGTTACAACCAAGACCACTTCAACCAACTTGCTTTTCATTTTCTCTTTGCATAATCTTTTCTTTCATCTTTTACTCTTCTGTTCCTTATTCATTTGAATTAAGCACACACTTTTATTATCTATTACATTTCCCTTGCTAGCTTTTTAGCTATATGTTTATATTGTTTTTAATGGTTACTCTGTAAGTGAAAACAACAACTCAAAACTTGTTATTTTTAAAAGTTTTCTCCCTCCCTCTGCCTTTTGTTACCATTGTCACATATTCCATTTCTACATTTTAACCCTGGAATGAATATTCACTTTGCTGTTTGCCGTTTATAAAAAATGTACATTTGTGCTCCTCCATGGATGCATTCTTCCTTCCTGGTACCTTTCTTTCTTCCCAGGTGATGTATGCTCTGGTAAGAAAGATTGTGGTTAGTTTGATGTGGCCTTACTCCCTGGGATCTGGACCTCAGTGTGGTGATACTGAGGTAGAAGAAACTTGAAGAGGTGGAGTCTACGGGAAGATGGTCAGGTTATTGGGAGCTGCCCTCAAAAAGAAGAAAGGCAGTTCTCCTGAGATCTTAACGAATGTTTAATTTCTAGGAGAGATGAGTTGTTACAAGAGAGAAAACCTACTTCCTGAATTTCTCCATCTCTGGCTTCCTGCCTTTCATTTAGGGATCTATCTCTCTTTCTCCCTCATCTGTTCCTGCCATGGTGTCATTTGCCAGGTTATGTCATAGCCAGAGGAGCATCCCCAACATCTGAAGCAATGGTGTCTCCTGATGTTGGACTTTCAGCCTGTCAAATGCAGGTTAAGTCAATACACAAAGTGCCCAGTGTGTTGTAGGTTGTTATCTCAATGGAAAGTGGACAGTGTAAAGCATCTGCCTTTATCTGAAGGATTTCCTTTCATGTTCCTGTAGAAAAGACCCGAGAGCAACAAATTGTCTTGGCTTTTGAAAAGGAGTCTATATTTTCTTACTGAAAGTATTTCATATGGAATTGAGAACAACAGATATTTGCAGTCAAATTGACTGGAAGAGAGGCTCTGAGATGGAGATTACCATGCAGGGAGTTCATCTCCTCAAATCAACACTTTTCAGAGGGTGGAGAACATGACCTGTGACACAGTCATTATGTCACAGTGAAACAGCCTTTCTAATCCCACTGTCACCTTCGAACTTCTGCAGACTTGTTTCTACTGTATTTCTTCTCTTAATCTTCCTGCCCACATCCCAGTCACCTGGCCTCAAACTGTGTCTCCATTGAGAATCCTATAGCCAAGACCAAGACAAAATCCTGCGCCTACAGCTATCCAGTGCAAACCAAACTCTGGCAGCACCTACACAAATTAAAATATTTATATTCATTGACCCAGCAAGTTTACTGTAAAAACTGCAGACAAGCAAACACTATATACACACACATGTCATCTGTAGTTTGTTTGTAATAGTAAAAAGTTGGAAACAATTTAAATGTCCATCAATAAAAGATTGGTTACATAACAAATGCTGTTTAATAAAAGCCTGGCCAGTACTTTCTGGCTGAGTGGGGAAAAAAAGTAAACAGTTACCACGACATATACTTTCTGGATTAAAATTTCATGTATTTCCTAAGACATTTTTTTATTAAAGTTAAAAATAAAATACAAATTTTATTATTTCTGTTGAGGTAAGTGTGATATTCACTGAAGGAATACTTTTGGGAAAATAGGCCCCACTAGAAATAGAAATGGATAAATAACAAAAGGACAGAGGCTTTAGCTTCAAGTCACGTCAGACCACCCACACACTTGCTGATGTCTCACAGTTTACTGAGAGTAGGTATCTCTTTTCTCCTACATCTCTAATAGGATCGTGTTCTGAGAGCTCTTGAAACTCAAGCTAATTATAGGAACCTATTTATTAACGCTAAGTATAAGATAGAAGTCTGTCTTTTATATGCAACTGACATATATATATATATGAATATAGATATATATGTGTGTGTGTATATATATGTATATATATACATATATATGTGTGTGTGTGTGTGAATGACATATTGAACTTCCACAGAATCGTTCCTATTGGCTTCCTTCTCTTTATCTCCTCCATACATCCCTATCACCTGACCTCAGACTGTGTCTCCACTGGGACTGTTCTAGCAAAGACCAAGACAAAATCATAGTACATTAAAGGGAACAAATATGAATAATAGGTAACAAATAAATGTTTGTTGAAGCAAAATTTGAGGCTACCTAACCCTAAGCCCACTTTATCAGTCTTTGGTCAGCCCTCACCCTCTATTGTTACTATATCCCACCCCCATAATGAGACTGCAGCACGTGAGTGGGAAGAACCATGTAACAAGCAGCAACTAGAGATTGTCAAGTAGACCTTGGCTGTGGAAAAACGGCGTCTGACTTCCCCATGAATATGAAAACACAGGAGAATGGCCTTCTTCATAAAAAGATAGTCAGAGTTTGCTGAATACAAAGTAAGCCAAGGAAAGAAGCAGTACAAGCCAAAAGCTAGTTAACACCCCAAGCCAACCCTTCTCCACTCCTACATGATGATTGGACTTGATGGGAGTTACATCATCTTTAGCCATGTATCTTGTTATTCTCTAACTGTGCTTCTAATCATAAATACCTGTATTCATGTATTTACATCATTTCTACAGCTCCCCCTCCCTCTCCAGCTTCTCCTGTGCCCCTTCAATTCATGACCTTTTCTATAATCATTATTCTCTCACTCTCGTTCCCTCTCTTTCCCTCCCTCCCACACACACATACCCTACTGAGCCCCTTTAGTGTTACTGCTCTTACATGTGTCTAGGACTGACCACTTGGGATTGGCCAACCAAGGGCCTTTGCTCCTGAAAAATATTGATTCTCATTTTCTCAGCAGCCACTGACTGCTAATAACTATTCATGTCAGGGTAGGCCCTTGTGAAGTTTCTTCTATCCACTTTAGTGTATTGATAGGTGCTGTCAATACACAGGTCTTGTTTAGACAACCAAATTTTGAGAATTCGTGTGTGTAGAATCCTTGTGGTGTCTAAAAGACATTATCTGGCAGCAAAATTTCTGGTCTTATAATCTTTCTGACTCACCTTGTCTGATCTTCCCTGAACCTTGGATGTAGAGGCTCTATTGCAGCCATAAGGCATGTTAGAGTTTAACAACTTTCCTAAGGTATGATTGACAAAACAGAACTTTAACTATTTACTGTAAGCAACATGGCACATGTTTATGGTCACATAGACCCCAAGGAGCTATGGTGCTCCTCTGTAATCCATGCTCTGGTCTCCATCCTCCCAGTTTTCTAAAGAAACAGATGATCTGCCTTGACAGGGAAGATTGGTCTGTTTCTTAAACTTTGTATGAATGAAAACACACAGGTGATAATGTATTCTGTCTGTTTTCTTCTACAATTATTGAGACTTAGTTATGTTATGTGTTTCAATTCCTTCTGTTTTTGTTGGGTAATTTTCCAGGATACATATGAAAGAAGTCAGAGAATTTGAGGCAAAAATAGTTTAAAGAAAGTAGGTCCCAATTACTAAGGTAAGACTAGTCAGCCAAATGCAGAAAGACAAAATCTCATGTTTTCTCATATGTATAATACAGATATAATTTTTGATAGGCATAAATGATATACATCTTAACATATACATACATGGCAGATATGACATGATCATAAAACAGATTGTCAGCCATGAGGGAGAAGGATGAAATGTTGAAAGGGTGTTAAATTAATACAGAAGGGAACCCCTGGGGGATAAAGAGAAATAGTATGAGGGTCCAGAGAAAGGAAGAGGCACAGTCAGGCAGGAGAATCAATAAGAACAAAGAATTAAAACAAAGACCAATTAATTGGTATGTACATTTAACCTTTTAGAAGAAGAAAAGGAGGAGGAAGAAGAGGAAGAGGAGGAGGAGGAAGAGGAAGAGGAGGAGGAAGAGTAGGAGGAAGAAGAGGAAAAAGAGAAGGAAAAGGAGGAAGAAGAGGAGAAGGAAGAGGGTGAGGAGGAGAGAAAGGAAGAGGAGGAGGAGGGAAAGGAAGAGGAGGAGGAGGGAAAGGAAGAGGAGGAGGAGGGAAAGGAAGAGGAGGAGGAGGGAGAGGAGAAGGAGGAGGGAGAGGAGGAGGAGGAGGAGGAGGGGGAGAATTGAGTTCTGGAGAGGAGTAGGCTTTCCTCTGAGGTAAGCCAAGAGCCAAGACAGACAACTTCTTCCTTCCTGAAGAATGAATATGGAAAGATTGCCCTTCTCCACTAGCTTTTTCTTCTATGTCACTGATTTCTGCTTTGACCAGTATTGTTTGCTTCCTTGGCTTACTTTGTGTTTAACATACTCTTGTCTCCTTCAGTTCAAACCACTTTCTGATTTCTTTTGTAAGTATGAGACTCATAGGTTGAGAAAGAAATACATTTTTAGGTAAAACCCCTTTGTGTATTTAGGGTCTGTTTTCTTCACTGATCCCTAGCTTCATCCTCTCATGATAAAATAATTTATCCTGTGAACTTTGAATCCCTTTAGAATTGTTAAAATTTGATTTGCCATATTTCTGGCCATAAATTAAATAAGTCTATAAAGACAGCACTATCAAGTTAATGAGTATAGAACATCCCACTCATATCAGCAAAATAGTTCTTTGGGAGGCACACAATGTATTTAATACCACCTAATCATATTAAGCCTTTTATAGCCTAATATATTTTTTATCTTATCATCCTATCACTTAGTAGAGGAAAGTATTGAAATATAAAACTATAATAATGGATTTGTCTATCTTTACAATTCTATCAGCTTGTCTTATATATTGTGAAAATACGTTAATAAATTTACTAAATATTGATGTGAATATCCTCTTGATGAGCTAACCATTTAATCACTGTATAACGACATTTTTATTTCTGAAGGTCTTTGCTTTGAGATATAATTCAGATTCTAATATAAGCATTCTACTTCCTTTTGATTAGTAAAACGCTGTATATCTTTCCTCACAATTTTCCCCATAAAATTAATACATTTTGACATTTAGAGTAAATGTTATTAAAATAAATAATATGTGATTTCCTTTTGACTTTACTTCCACACTCACTGACTTCTAATTGGGATGTAGACTGTGTGCACTATTATGATTATGTGTATGGTTATGTTTAAATCTTGATGTTTAAATTCTTAGTGTTCACGATATATTTTCTCATCTTCTCTGCTATTATAAGACTTAATCTAAATCTGTGTGCTAGTTATATTTTTCTCTGATGTAACAAAATACTTGACAAAAAGCAAAACACAAAGGGTTGAAGGCTTAATTGGTTCACGGTTTAATGGTACATCTTGTCGTGGTAGGAAGGTCATGCAACAGGCTTGGCCAGCACCTGGTCACAGTGCATCCACAGTCACTAAACAAAAAGGTGGGTGCTGGTCACATGCTTCTTTCCTGTAATTGAGTTCATAGCCACAGCCCATGGCATGGTGCCACAATTTTAACTCACTTGAGTTCCATCTATCTTTTTAAACCCACTTAATTTCTCTTACAAATTAAAATAGAACACTTAATTTTTATTTTGGAAAATTCCAAATATACTTAGCATGTATATTTTGGAAATAATGAAGATATTTATCATAGTTACTAAATATCTGTTAGGTATTATTTTTCTTTAATAATTTTATTTAACCACCAAAAAAAATTGAACAGAAGCATTTATCGTTTGATAATGAAAAAGAACACTGAGGACCAATGTGGTATTTAGCAAAGTACCATTATAAAGTATATGTACAGTAAGACCTTATGCAAATGGCTTAACAATGGAAAGTAGAAAATACAATTCTGAGCTGGCAAGATAGCTCAAGGGTAAAAAGGCTTGCTGAAAAGCCTGACAACTTGCATTCTATCCCTGGGACTCATGTGGTAGGAGAAGAGAACCAACTCCTGCCAGATGTCTGTCCTCTGACCTCCACAGGCATCCTGTCACATGCATTCAGACATACATGCACACATATAAAATAAATAAATATGCAAGAATGTTTTTAAAAAGATTCCCCAATTGTGAAACAGTTGAATCAAAAGGCAATACTAAACTAACAACAACAGGAAGGCTCGGTATCAAATATGATCAGTCCTCAAGAATCCCAAGTTCAGCCTGCAGCATTGCTCACCAGGCCTGTCCCTTAGGCCCAGCGAGCTGGAAAAGGCTGGAACACTGAAAAAAATTGCCAGGTGTTGGGTCTGTCTCTCAGGAGTTAATCAGAGAGGCTCTTTCATGCTTTTCCTGAAAATACTGAAGTCTTCATGAAAGTCTTGTCTAGTGTCTAAACCAGAACAAAGCTGGTCTTTGAGTCCCAGAAATAATGTAATTTTGCTTATAGAGACTTCCAATTTTCTGTGATATTTGGGACAATTTTGTGACAGTTTTCTAACCAAACTGACAGAACTAACTAAATTCTCTGGTTGTTTGTTGGTGAGAAATGCTTCCAGCAACTCTCTCATGACACTTACTCAGTTTTAGAACCCGTTTTGAACTTGACAACATTGAGATTGAAAGAGCTGGCCTACTTCCTTCTACAGTTTGCCCCAATATGTGATAGAATGCAGTTAAGAAAAATGCCTAGCTACCGTCTAGATGTACAGTAACTTCTTTGTCATGTGGTGAGTGAAAGATATTTTAGATTTAGAGAATATCTCAGAGATTAGAAAGGGCTTCATACCACAGGTCCTTAACTTCCTCTCCTGAATCCGTAGTTCTCCAAGTGTGGTTATTGGACCAACTGCACTGTTAAAATGTGAGTTCAAGGGCTTTGCTGGATTACATAGTAGATAACTCAGCCTGAAACACAGCAGTGAGTGTCTTCCTTTCTTGATTTCAAGATTCTAAAGAGTGCTAGGTGCTAGTTTTGGGAATGGTATGCCAGTTAGGCCCTGATTTGAGATTGTGAAGGTCTACTTATAGGGGAAAATATTTTTTAAATTATAGCCAACATCTATCAAAAATAAGTTCTTCCAAGATGAATTTCTTCTGGGACACATTTCACTGCTGTATCATTCATTATCTCTGAGAGGTGAGAATTCCAACTCCATATCCAAATACTTTTGATGACTAACCAATATAATATTAAGAAGCAAAAACTGTATACCAGTGTCTGAGTTAGCAGGGAAGTGGTTGGAGATGACAAAACTCTACATAAAAGAAACGTGATCTGCTGAATTTTTTTGTTATATATTATCACCCGATACAGACTCAATGGTGTGTGATCATGACATTGAACTCACACTGCCACCATTGTATCCCTGACATCTAGGAATCTGCTGATGTTGATAGAAGAATACTCTGTCTTTATCACACACTGAAAATGGAGTTGGAGATGATTTCATCTAGAAACTTAAACAGCTTAGAGAATAGAAATAAATAATTTGTTGACATACATTCCTGGAGATAATAGAACTCTACAGATGTTCAACTTAGCCTTGTTTAGTCCATAGTCCATCACAAGAATGCATTTTAGAAAAGAGATGTGAAATACAATTTGGTAAAAAGAAAGAAAGTTTCAAAGGAAATTAGTGTCTATTTTTAATTATACAGGAAAAAGACATCAGAAAGGATGTGGAATAAAAACACTTTTGTTTCAAAGTAATCACTAGGATACTCGAAAAGTTTTCAGCACATCTTGTCTTTAATCTTTAAAGCAGGGGTTTTTCGGTACTTATCCTAGTTATGGTTTGGGTGCAGTTTGAACAAGTCTATGAGCATAGTTCATCTTGGCTCCACCAAGAGCAGGACTAGATGATTACAGATGAAGTAGAAGAAAACTACCCATCCATACTGAATCTTTCACAAGCTAAACACCCAAGAGTAACATAAATGTTGTATTTTACACCAGTAAGTTTTCAGATGGCTTGTTGTATAGCAATAAATACATAGAGCATGAAGTTTCAAGCTTTCTCCTCTGGGTGAACACAAATAAAAAACATCATGGCGCAAGAGAAACAGCTCACTCTAATGGAGTTTTAAATAGGAGGGGCTGATCCTTGAGTCCTAAACTAGTCTGTTTTCAAGAAAAACATAATTAAATAAGACTTACTTTGTGATAGAGGTAACCTGCAATATGTATCTAAGGTATTCAGGATGTTGTTCTGGTTTGTCTTTTGTTTTTTCGATAACACTAATCAAATGAACAATGTGTATCTTAAGAACAACCTATTAAGTTGTGAACACTCAATGGTTTTTGTAGTCCAAAGCTTCAAACACTTCCATAATCCTCCCCCTAAGATGCATGCTCAGTATAGTTACAGCTCACTCTCCGGTACCAATTTATCTTCGAGTTTGTTCTTGTGTTTCTGTGATAAAACACTGACCAAACCACCCTATTGGATGAAGTCAAGGCAGGAAGTCAAGACAGAAATCTGGAGATAGAAACTGAAACAGGTTGCCACATCCAACATACCTTTGTCCTGGAACCCTGATTACAAGTGGTGAGGGAATGAAGAAAAGACAGACATACAGACAGGCATATAGAAAAGCTGAGGTCAGGTGGGTTATGCATCCTCTGATGGAGCCTTACCTATAGCTAGGAAAAATGCTCCATATACTTTCTACAAACAAGTCTGATGAAAGTAATTCTTCAAATGAGATTCCCTCTGTTCAGATGACTTCAGTTTGTGACATATTGACAAAAGCCAACCAGCACATATGTATTATAGTACTAATAACTTGTGACACATTCAATTAACACTCAGTGAACACAGACTGAAAGCCATAGCCATTCTTCAGGATAAAAGTCGTTTCAAAGAGGTTAGTAAACACTGCATATGGCAGTAAGGAAGGTAATCCCAGCATTTGGGAAGTGGATACAGAAGGATTATGAGATTGGAGTCAGCTGACCTGTGTAGCTTACAACCCTAAACAAAATCAACCAAACAACAACAAAAATAAAACAAACAAACCAAAATAAAAGAGTGACTCTGAAATTAACAAATACAACAGTCTGAGATACTTCTTTCCTTCAAGAAGATATGACTTGGACTGCATACTGCTGACTAAACAGGACCATAAATAAAGCAAATGGGAAATTGAGGCATTATAAATAAGCCATTTTGTTTTTAATTCACAGCGGAAAATGATAGAGAAATGTCAATCACTTTCCCACAACCAGACTTTTCATCTATTGTTCAATTCTTCATATAAACCATGAACCCACTCCCCACTGTAGCCAGAAGAACCTTAATAGACCATCCAATTCACTTTCTTTTCAAGTAAAACAATAGTAACTTGTATGATTATTACATTGATGAATAAAATGTTCAGGAGATATGGAACATTCTCTGCTCACTCTGAACAATTCAGTAGAATAAGTATAATGGAAAATGGATCTGCATAATCTAGTTTACATTCCAATCTGGAATCAAGATGAGGGAATCACATTTGCTCTGTAGTTATCATGTTACACTTGGTGTAGCTTTCCAGTGTCACACGGGCTCTTTAGAGTCAGCCTCTAAGTGCTTTCTAAAATTAATTTGCTTGCATGGGATTTTACACTCGCCTTATTGCAATAAGTGAGGAAGCTGTGGAAAGACAAGGTCTGTGCCAACTTCCTGCTAATGGAGGAATTCTATTAAGCCTATTTACCACGCAAAGGGTCTCTTACTCTGATGCCTCTGTCTAATCTTTCCCATTTGTCTACAAAGCCATCCCCATAATCAGTTGAGTTCTCTAACACTAGCATGTAGTCTGATAATAAATTCATGGCTGGAAATTTCCTCTATGAGGAGCACTTACTCTGCACATACAGGAAGGTCTGAGTCCCCAGGGTGGAAGATAGAACATAACTAAGAGGAGAAAAAGCAGAGCCTGGTGTATCTGTCTGTTGTATATCCACAGATAATCAGAAGGTCTGTTCTTGTTTCTGAAGTTCCAAACTATCAATTATGCCCCTTACTTAAGGGTGAGTTTTATTTTCACCAATGGCCACCTATATGTAAGCCCGAGGAGACTTGCTATACACAGTGATTCTGATTTGCTTACAAATATCCAGTACTCTTTGTGTCTATGCCCACGTACACATATACAACATAATAATAAATATCTGCAGTGCTTTCAATACAAATGGGCTCTATAGACTCAAATATTTGGAGTTTTGATCTCTACTTGGCAGAACTATTTGGGAAGGATTAGGAGGTGTGGCCTCATTGGAGGAGGTAAGTCACTAGGGGCAGGCTTTTGAGGTTTCAAAAACCCATGCCTTTACCAGTTAGCACTTTTTGCCTCATGTTTGTGGATCAAGATATAAGCTCAGCTGCTGCTCTAGCACCATGACAACTGCCTGCCTGTTTGCATGTTCTCTCTGCCATGATGGTCATAGACGCTAACCCTCTGGACCTGTGAGACCCAGATTAAGTGCTTTCTTCATCACTTATATTCATAAATAACTGTTCTATCTTTTATACAGAGACAAGGCTTTCTAAAATAAAAGGTGTCACATTCTTGTGAGGATAAACTCTTGCCAATTGCTATCACATCTGCAACACTTCCAACAGAAAAAGGATGACCTTGAGTAGTAGAGGGACGGAAGCTCTAAAGCATTCAATTTATAGTTGCCTAGACGGGAATCTGGGAATGGCCAAAACAGGCCTCTCCTCACTTCCTAGTTCTTCCTAAACAAAGCCAATAAATAATAATCTCCAGAATCTGTCTGATTGACCAAAATGGGAGTTTAGAAACAGATTTGGGTTAAAACTTGGGAGGTCAGGCATCCTAGAAGCTTGTGATGATTTGTGTGATGTGACTTTGGTTTCCCTAGGCTGCACTCTGTGTGGAGTGGGTTCAAACCCTTCCTGTGTTCCTACCTCCTGTGTCTTTGACATTAAAATCACCAGGCCTGTGCTCCTCCCCTGTCACGAGCCCTCCTCCTAGCTCAGCAGAGGGTGACCAGGCGAAGGAATGAAGCTAAGCAAGTTCACAGAATGAAGGTTTTCTCAGTCTATCTCCACCAAAAAGAAAGCTCGAAGCATTCAAGTTTAAGTGGCTTTGAAAGGAAAAACAAGCACCAGTAATTGAACTTTTTCATTGGCTTCATAATTTCTGACCAAACAGCAGTTAAAGTTGTCAAAGAAACCACTTTTCATGCAGATAGGCAAAAAGCAAAGTCAATCATGTCCAGTGGCCCTTCTGTGTCTCCTACTGAAGAAATAGTAGCTGCCTAGGTTTGAATGTATATCTAGGTCCTGCATTTAAATAATGGCTATTCTAAGATTTAGAGGCTGCAATAAGTTTTCTTTGGCCCGGAGACCATGATTAATTCATTGTTTTGCCCCTGCAAGTCAGCACAGTAACTAGCAGAAGGTATATTTAAATAGGAAAAGGAGGAGGTGTGGCAGGCTCAGACAGATACGGGTGTAAGCATGCTTCAAGGCCATCCTAATGCTACGGAGTCTAGTCCTTCATTGTGTGTTCACACACATGCACATTCATGCACACGACTAGGAGGCTCAAATGTTCTTTAAGCAATATTCCTACTATCAGCTATAGGGAAACACTTGCAGGGTCTCCTTTGTTAAAACTCTCTTCTGTGGACCATGCCATTCTCAGAATACTAGTAAAAAGTTAGTTAGAGCAGAAGGCCTTTCTCCGAGGACTGCGGAATTAAAACAGAGCAGCTGTGTGTGATAAAGAGCTGATACATGAAGCTGCACTCACACAATGAGAGAGGGGTTGGGGGGAGCTTTTGTTTCCCAGAGAAAAGGCTTTCAGAAGCAATTCAGCGAGGTCTTTCCTTTCTCAAATTCCAATGGCAAATAAATATTAGTCCCCAGAGGGCTCATAAAGACCTCGGAGTCTAAAACAAACAATCCATGGGGTAGCATTCAATGCAGTCTATACAGAGAGCAATTAAAGTGCTTCGGGTTAATGGAGGAGTTAGTGAATGGTCAAGGAATTCCCCTTTAGAAAGAATGCATCGCCCAAATGATGCTATCAAGTCTTAAACAAGCAGAAAGCCTGAAACCTTCTTGACCTAAGACTCAAGCCTCTCTAGAGAAAGCGTGGTGAAGGGAAAGGAGGGTAGATTCCTAGTGTAGCTGGAGAACAAAATGCTGGGTAACAAGGCCTGGCAAGGTCCCCCTGGTACTTAGTGCCACCTGTGCAAGCCACCTGATAGCCAGGTGTGGTGACTCCTGTCTGTGGTTCCAGCACCTGGGAGGCTGGGGTACAAGGAATGTGTAACATAAAGACAGTCTCATCTACACAGTGAGTTCCCAGGTAGCTACCAGGAGAAAGCTTGTGGTGAGGAGGAGGGGTGGGGAGGAAGGGCTGTGAGGAGGCTGGGGCACAAGGAATGTGTAACAAACATAAAGACAGTCTCATCTACACAGTGAGTTCCCAGCAAGCTACCAGGAGAAAGTTTGTGGGAAGAGAGAAAGAGAAGGAGAGGGAGACGGGGAGGGGAGGGGAGGGGGAGGGGGAGGGGAGGGGGAGGGGGAGGGGGAGGGTGGAGGGAGGGGAGGGGAGGAGGGGGAGGGGAGGGGGAGGGGGAGGGGAGGGGAGAGGGGAGGGAATGCAAATAACACAAGGTCAAGAAGGGAAGGGAAAAAGAAAAGGGGTATGGAGGGGAAGAGAATGCTGTCTGATTTAAAACGAACAGAACAACAACAACAAAAAAAAAAAACCCTATATCTTTTCAAATTGTTCAGTGATATTTGTTATATACCCAGTATATAAACCTGTACTGTACAAAGGCAATGAGCAATGTGCAAAGTAATCGGGATTAGTGACGCTGTGAGAGGCGCAGCTTCGACACTGACTTGGAAAGTGCCGGGTCTCATCTCTTCACAGGCAGGCATTACATTCCACAAAACTTTCCACAAAGCCTAATCCATGACCACTGAACTCAGGAAGCCCAAACTGGCACCAGTGCCAAGACTAGCATGTTTATTATTGTTGATGTTCATCTGGAACCCTTGCTCGCCCCTGTACAAGCTGGGAAACCCCGTCTGCCTTCCTTCTCCGAACTCCAAAGGCACAAAACAAAAAACAAAAATACAAACAAACAAACAAAACCCTCTGAACAAAGGAAAGTCTCTAAGAACCCAGGTCAGCGTTCCTGGCCGCTGTGGCAACCTCTTCCCCGATGCTGCCAGCCACCCAAATCCGTGCCTAGGTGCTCAGGCCCTGACCATCCGTGAGCACAAACCGAGCTTATGACTGATACGCATCATCCTTTCTCTACAGTCTATAAAACTTCCCCATGCTAGCCAGAGTGCGCGACTTCCTCAAGTCTGCTCCTCGGGACTCCTAAACCCGCCTGGGAGCAGCACCGAATAAACTTGCCTATATCTGCTTTTATTCTGGTCTAACCTGGCCTATATCTGCATTACCAAGGGACAGAAAAAGCCTATTAATTTTATGATTAAGACCATGATTATTATTATTGTATTATTTAGCACTGTTTGTGGGAGGATTCTAACAACGCAGGAGAAACCATGCACATGTATATATGAATTTTGTGACTTAGCATTTTTAAATTTGTGCTGTATAACCTTGAACACATTACTCCTCTCAGATAGGATACCTACAATAGACCAAAGCATCGATACCACCAAAATCCAACTTGGTGAACCGTGAGTTTTATTGGAGCTACATACAGGAATATGGGTGAGGGGTTACTTTTAACAGGAGCAGAAATGACTCAAAAGAGCTGCCTCACCAAAGCCCACCCAGCATGGGTGACAGCTCACAAATCTGGCGGCCTGGAGTACCCTGCACAGCTTCAGACACCTAAGCAGGTTGGAGGCTGTCCTTTCCTGATGATGATTTGGTCTGAGCCTCTTCTGCGCAGTTTGGTTTGTCTTTGCTTCTTTTTGGCAGTTCGGCTGGCTGCTGCTTCTTTCAGAGTCACCTAGGAGGAGGGCTCTCAGAAGAGGAACTGCCTGCATCAGACTGGATTGTGGCATGTCTGTAGAGCATTTTCTTCATTGCTGATTGATGTAAGAGAGACCAACACACTCTGGATTGTGTCATCCCCAGGGTGATAAGCCTGGTTTTATTTATTTATATAACATAATATATATTATGTATTCATTATAGAATATATTATAAACATAACTTATTTAATATTATATAGTGTAAATACATTAATAATACATTATATATTATGTTATATTTATTATCTAATATATTGTAATATATAATAAGATAATGTATAATTATTATACGTTTAATATAATATATATTAGCTAAACAAGGCAAAAAAAAAAAACTCTTCCACTGTCTCTGATTCAGTTCCTGCCTCCAAATTCCTCTGTCCAGCTCCTTCCCTGATTGTCTAGATGACAGACTATAGCATGCAGATGTGATCCACATAAACCCTTCTGACCCTGTCTAAGTTGCCCTCAGTGTCGGTCATGGCAACAGAAACCAATTAGAATGTATGTGTACATTCTGGGCTTGCTGTTTTTCCATTCCTTTCTACTGGATTTGCATTTCTAAAGATAAACATTAGGATATATTTGTCCTCATTTCTTCTTAAGAACTTTGAAGTCACTCTTCTCAGGGGAGTGAGTCTGAACTTGGAACAGTGTTTTAAATCTTTCAGACATGCTCTTCTCACAAAGCAAGCCGAATCACACCAGCAGCATTATCCCATATTATATGGCATCTCAAAAAAATGTCCCGGAGCACAGGTCTTTCAAAATTTGCAACTCTTTACTAGCCTGGTAATGACATAACCCTGATTCATTTGAAGCTCTAACTGCCTTGCTATAGCCTACATTCTCTGGAGGCCCATTTATCAACCTGTTTTTTAATTTCTACACAGCTGACACACTGATCATGGACGGGCTAGGAAACATACTGAATAATTCATATCAAGTATACTTTATTTATTAGATACCTTTTAATACTCCATGGAGAAGTTGAGGTTATGATCTTTGTAGAGTTAAGAATGCCTCTCTTACTCTGCAATAACCGTTCTGACTTCCCAAGAAGGACTTTATACAATGACTCCCAGGGTCTGGAATTTCACAATCCTGGGAATTTAGAAAACTAATCATAAAAGCCACATAAAATACCAATTTTATTCTGTGTCAGCACATTCAAAGTTTCCCAACAATATTTCTCATTTTAATGATTTTTAATTATCTAAAAAGAACACACACACACACACACACACACACACAACATAACCTAACTATGATCAGAAACCTAATTTTACCATAAAACTATAGCTCTGGTAAATTTAGAATGATAGAATCTTGCAACCTTGTCTTTATTTTACTGAGTTTGTGATGTATGTGAATTTAAGGCATATTGAGACTCACTGGCTTAGACTGAAGTGAGATTTCTCTCACTGGGATAGGAAAAGAGCACACATCTAGGGTCTGCCTTTGATGTGGTTAGGTATTCACATTACCCCGGGGATCTGGATGAAAAAGATTTTAGAAACACATACCAGCTGGTCTGGATACCGTGGAACCATCACAGCGCTGCATCTTGGTTTTCTGCTGCTTTGCCTATTGACATTTACATTGGAACTTAAAACATCCCAGCACGGATGTTAGCCTGCATGTGCTAAGTTGACCTAGAAACAGTCTCACGCAAATATGTGCACAAGATATTAATACTGGAAACCTAAGGCTCTTAGATCTATTTCCATGGTTAAATCAGGATTCATATTTAATAAATAAACTTCTCAGCTCATTAACAGTTGTTCCACTTCAATTGCTCTGCCACATATTATACAGAAGAGAACATTGCGTTCTTCAGGAGATAGCTGTGGCCCGGCATGCATGGGGATTGAGTTATCAGGTCAACTTGATTTACTTCTGAGCTTCTGCGCCCATCAGGACAGAAGGCTACATTTGGAGCTGCTCTAAGTATTACAATTATAATCACTGCAAACTAGGTCTAGAAAGGGCAATGGCCAGGGCTGGCCAGTTTGTATCATGCAGACATGAGGGAAACTTTTCAAGATAGCGAACGATTAAAGAGAGTTTTGATAACAGTTACAGAGATTGCTTGCAGTCCTCCTTGAACAAATATATAAATCAGCCCACTAAGAAAGCTGATATTATCTGATGATAGTTACTTCTGTTTATGAGCTGTTTGTTTTCTCAATTGGCAGTAAGTCCATGCTTTCTTATAGTTTATATTATTTTCCTCCCCATTGCCAAATTTATGACCTTTACTCTAGACCACTGGTTTTCTTCAAATTTGATACAGAAAACCATTGACTGGCCAGATTCTGTCAGCCACACTTTGCAAATTCTCCTGTTTCTACTTTCCAGATAAGTCCTACTTCCAGTCACAGGAGCTCCTCCCTAGCTGGGGCCACACAGAGCATAGGAGACCTCCTAAGCTGGTCACGTGCAGGGTTTTAGTTGACAACGCAAACTGATTCAATGACTAGAACTTCCTAATACAGATCCATTTTTCCTTATAATACCTACTTTTCTTCTTAATTGCTTTCTTTGTCTAGTATGTTGAATCAGTTTTCTTGATCGAACCTATTGATGTATTTATAAAAAGATAAAGAGAGTATGTTCTGTGGGTGTGTGGAGAGGTATGGGGAAAGGGATGTCTCAGTGGGCCCATGCAGAGCTCTCTCTTCCCCCTGAGGAACCAGCCACACACAGATATAGTATAGAATAGAGTTTATTCAGGGCATTGAATCGGGCGGAGCCAGGAGAGTAGTAGAGGCAGAGAGAGAAGAGACAGAGAGACACAGAGAGAGACTGAGAGGTAGAAGAGTAGAGGCCGCCATGAGCATGTGGAGTTGGGTAAGGGAAGGGGGAAAGGGCGAGAGGACAGAGGGATCAAGAGAGCAAGAGATCAAGAGAGAGGGAGCAAGCAGTCCCTTTTATAGTGGGCCAGGCCTACCTGGCTGTTGCCAGGTTACTGTGGAGGAACATACCTGGCTATAGCCAAGTAACTGTGGGGGTGAAGTTCAGACAGAATGCTAACACATATGACCTGCTCAATCGTCTTTAAAAGTACCGATTCCTGGGGGCTGTAGGTGTTAACTGGTTAAGATTGAGAGGAAAGTAGGAAACGGAAAGAGGAAATAGGAGATAGCATGGCCTGCAAGTTGTGAATGGTAATTGGGGTTTGTTTTGTCCTTAACAAATGGACACCTCCCCCAACAAAGAAACAAACCACATCCATTTTTCATAAAATTGTCCCCAAGATTTTGATAACGTGGGAGAAAAGATTGCAATCTCTCTCTTCTCAACAAGATATTCTGATAAAACATTTTTTGAAATATTATTTTGTCCAGCTATCTCCTGTAGTTAAGACAACACAAAGCCTTGTGTCTTATGAAAGAACACCTAGGGAACGGTTGCAATGAGTTTCAGTGTTTCCATGACCATGAGAAACCCAGCCTGTTCTAATAACCTGCTTACTGCCCTCACAAGATTATTTTCTAAATCCTTCCAAACTCTTGCCTTACATAACCAAAGAGCTGTGCTTTTATTAGGCTCAACCCTTTTCTTTATAAAATAAAAGGAATGAAGACTCTTCATGAATGAATTAAGAATGAAGACTCTTAATGCTTAAAGATTATCCAATAGATTTATATATTTAGAAATGCTCAATTAACAAGATGCCCACACAATTAGAATTGTTATCCAATAACTAACCTTTTGATATAAATTGTTACCCAGGACAGCTTTGGACCCATCCATCTTCCTCCATGGTTACTAGTCTCTCCTTTTTCTCCTTCTCTCTTTCCCCTTCCTCTTTCTTTCTCCCAGCTCCACCTCCTCTTCTACTGCCCAATCACCAACCTCCACTGCGAATACAATGTAGCAGAATAAATATCGTGCTACAAAATATAATGAACTAAATAGTGAAAATAATTGTTATAGAACAAAACTATAAAAATCACACTATCAAATAACATATGATACCACCCTACAATTTGAAGAAAGTGTAGTGCTGGTAGAAGGATTGATACAAAAATCAATGCACAGAACAATGACTTGTCCCGGAATAGATCCAAACAAATAATAAACATCACATTTTAGCAAAATTTTTAAAAAACAACTCAAAGATGAGAGATAGCTTAGGTATATTATAATAATTAATATTACATGTGCAAAAAAATGAAACTAGACCTAATCCTCTATGTTAAACACAGATTAGCTTTAAATGGACAGAAATGTATTTGCAAAATTTATTATAAGCCTTCAAGATAAAAAAGCAGGAAATACTCTAAGGTATTGTCAGAGTTCTTAGAAATAACATCAAAACCAGTTTATGAGAGTGGAAATTGGTAAGTTACACCTCATCAAATGAGAAGTTGTCATTCTGTGGAAATAGTATCAAAACGACAGACACAAACTACAGTCGAAGAGCATTATATATTTGCAAATATAAACCTGACAAAGCTCCCTCTGAAAATTCAACAAATACTACCTGTTCTCCCTTCTATGTAGACTCTAAGGAAGGACTATAGGATAGCAGTTTCAGATGGTTGGGCTGTGAACCTGACAGGGAAAGAAGAGACATTAGTCAAACATACAAAGTTCCATCCACACAGGAGGGGGAGGATTAGTGGTCCACTTTGCACAAATGACCACAGTTAATAACAATGATTGAAAAGTTAGTGTCTCAAAATTGCCAGGTTCAAAGGTTTTCACTGCATAACAAGGATAAGTATAGTGGATGCTAGATTAATTAACATGTTTTAATTATTATACAACATAATATTCCATTGCATCCCCTGAATACATTAACAATTACTTGCAAAGTACAAATAAATAATGAAAAACTTAAATGCTCAGTGGAGTAAAGAGCATTTAAATATGATAAGCAATCACTTGACTGGATCAACAACATTAAACATCCTCAAAGTTGCCACTAGACACTTATTAAAATGACTAAAATAAAAGATCCAATACCAAGTGCTGACAAGAATGTAGGACAACTGGAAATTTGAGATCTTGCTTATGCATATTTAAATGCTCGCTCTGAAAAAAATTGTTAACTATAATCATTACATAACACAAAAATCTCATTTCGGGGTATACACCTTAGAAAAATGAAAATGGTATTTACACAAATGCTTATACATGACTTACTTGTAATTGAATGTCTTCCATAGAACTTTTCTTAATGGAATGCTATCCAAAATGAAAACGGATGAGCTCCCAGTGCAGAAAACAAAACTGGTGGATTCTAAGCACATTATACTACCTATAAGAAACCTGAATCAAAGTTACTCATCTTGTTAGATGCTGTTTCTGTAATATACTCAGAAAGACAAAATTGTATTGGTAGAGATTAGTAGCTGTGAGTGGTCCTGAATTAGAGGAAATATATTATTTAAAACTATAATAGGGGACAGCAAGGTAGATGGCTCAGCAGGAAAAGGGGCTAGATGTCTAACCTGAGAACTTTTGTGGGATCCTAGGTAACCACATAGTGGAAGCATCTCTACAGGTTGTCTTCTGACTCACACATATATGCCTTGTCACACATACCATGACATGTGAGTATACATATACAGATACACATGCAACACATGCACACACATGCACACACATGCACACATACACAAAGCCACATCACTAGCTTGTTTCATTTTTATGTTTGGATTCTTGGACCAGTAGCTGTATAATCAACACAGGAGCAAGGAAAAATATTACTTGGCCATTATCACCAAGACTAGAAGAAAAAAGAAACCATTTCATGGGCCATGATCATATTATAGCTCAAAATAAGAATTTAGAGGATTACTATGACTGTAAAATGATGTAAGTTAATAGAAAAAAGAATAAACAAACTTCCCTCTTCTCTAGTCTTCATAGTCTTCATAGTATGTGTGTGTGTGTGTGTGTTTGCACATGTGTGTAGGGTGATCTATAATCTGGTCCATTTGATAGGATTTATAATTTACTATGCAAATCTCTTGTTTTCTATATTAGGTCCATTAAACTGGGAAGACCCTGCAAAAATGTGAGCTCTCCTGTGCCATTGGCTGGGGGCCAAGAGTAAATAAAAAAGAGAACATGAGCCGAGCACCAACCCTTTGGTCCTTGAGTGTGGATGCAATGTGGCCAGCATCCTCACACTCCTGTTGCCATAGTGTCAATCAGTGATGGACTGTAGCCTTAAACCAGGAGCCAAACAAGCCCTTTCCTCCTTAAGCTGCTTTTTCTGGTATTGCATCAGATCAATGATGAAAGAAATCATGCAGCACCCCCACCTGCTGTTCCTGGCTGTTCCAATGCCTGCATGTCACCCTTACTTGTCTACCTGGCTTTTGTTCCTTATGTTATTTGGTGTTTGTTGTTATTTTCCTTTTCTTCCTTTCCCATATTCTCATTCTACTTTTATGAATAAAAGAGGGAAAAAAATCACAAGACAAAAGATTTGGGGATTACCATGATTTTAAAGTGGTGTAAATTAACAGGAAATAAAAGACAAAGAGGTCATCCGCATTGACTCCTGGGAGCTTCCCCCATCTCAGGTCTCCTAGAATCCAGGAATCCTTGAGATTCACCCCACCCTCACCCCTGGCAGTTGCAGATTGCCATTCATTCTCCTGGCCCTCTGGCCTTCTCTCCTGTTCCTCCCCACACCTGTTCCTCCTTCCTTATTCTCCTCCCCAACTTTCTCCCACCTAGTTCCCTCCCTCCCTCTGCCTCCTATGACTATTTTATTCCTCCCCCAACAAGAGTCAAGCATCCTCACTTGGGTCTTCTTTCTTGTTTAACTTCTTTGGATCTGTGGTGGAGGGATTCTATGAGGGGGGACATTTGTGATGTTAATTAATTAATTAATTAATTTTTAAAAGACAAACTGTTTCTTCATTTGAGTCTTCTTGAACTATGTTGTGTGTGTGTGTGTGTGTGTGTGTGTGTGTGTGTGCGCGTGCCACCTGTAATGGGTAATCTTCTCAAGGGATTATTTAAAAACAAATTTCAGAAGAGCGTCCCAAGTTTAGTACATATGTGGTTCTACTTCTTACCACTTCCTTGGAAATTGTAAAGATTAAAAATTGCAAGTTGATTTTAATCAATTTGGTTTTTGTGTTTCATTATGGACATTTCTGAAGGATCTACAGATTTAGATCTAATTAAGTCATTTCTCTCATTGTTTTTATTGCTAAGTATACTGTATTAAATTCAGAGTCATAAATCAAAATAATCAGAATATTCATTCAGCTAAAAGTCAGCCTTACTGGAGACAAATAACCTTTTGAAAATGATAAATGACCAATAGTGCTAATCCATAAGGAATATACAATGAAGTCATCATTAATTTGTCAGCCTATAATTGGGCAAACTTGTTTAATTAGTTATTTATGGACCGTAAAGAAGGAAAGGCTGCTGGTCTTCACGTCTCACACTCCGTTTCATTTTTTTAAAAGACATTTTAAAAACATCTCCCAGACGAATTGTACAAGATCAAGCCAGGCATTCTCCCATGGAGTGAGAGGAAATAATGAGCTCTCACCTCTTGCTGAGGAGTTATTGACAGTTGAGGGCCTTTGAGGGATGACGAGTCAGTGTTCTTTAAGGGTCTGGTCAACCATGCTCTAGTGCAGTGATTCTCAACCTAGGGGTTGTGATTCTTTATGGGGGCATCAAATAACACTTTCACAAGGGATGCCTAAAACCATCTGCATATCAGATATTTACATTTCAATTCACAACAATAGCAAAATAAGTTATGAAGTAGCAACAAAAATAATTTTATGGTTGAAGGTCACCACAACATGAGGAGTTGTACTAAAGGGTCACAGCATTAGGAAGGTTGAGAATCACTGATCTAGTGAATGGACCCACACCCTAAAAGTACACGGGTAGTACAGAATGGACAGGGTAGGTTATTTTTTAAAAGGAAAAAGGTTGTTGGTTCTCCTTTAAGATTCATGACTTAAAGGATTCATGACTGAGTGACGGTTTTCTGTAATGATCTCCATCTGTTGCAAAGAGCAAATTCCCTTGGTGCAGGAAAAGGAGTACACTTATCTGTGGATATGTGGACAAATCTATAGTGTTCACTTCCACTTTAGGGAGCTCCAGACACCTATGTCTGAAGTTAATGGTGTCTTCAGCAACGGAGACTTAACCTTCTACTTCAGGGGACAACCAAGGACAACAGCAAGAGACTGTAATGTTTTGGGAGTCTTGGACAATCCTGTACAGCAACACAAAGAATGACTTCTCACACCCTGGTATTGGGCTTTTGTTAACCCCCAAATCCTAAGGCTCAGGAAAGATTTCAGAAAAGTGGGGAGGCACAAAGGCAATAAAATCCAGAAGATCTGGAAGTTTGCTGTGAGACTCTGTATCCTAGTAACATAGAAGCCACACCCATAGTCGTAAAGTCACAGCAACATGACTGCCTAAGCATGAGATGAACAAGGACAATAATCAACATACCAAAGAGAATGGGAAGTGGAGCACAGTACCTCAGCTGAGAGTGCTGAGAGTGGGAGAAACAATCTTCCCAATACCAAATTGCCATAACATTAGGCAACTAAGCAGGGATATTGGGACACCCTTCCTCTCCTGCTTCCTCTGCCTCCTCACTTCTGTGAGGGTGAGTTAAGTTCCTATAACACGCACTTACGACACAATGTTCTACCTTGACACTGGCACAAATAATCATGGGCACACATCTCTGAAACCATGAGCCAAAGAGATACTTCATCCTTATAGGCTAACAGTCTCCAGTACTCTGTCACAGAGACGGATAGCTAAAAACCAGATCCCACAGAGGGAAGGGTTGGCAATCCTCTTCCCCAGGATAAGCAAAGTTTGTTCATAGTCCCTAGGTCCTCTCAGAGATACATTACCTCCACCTGTACCATGTTCCTCTGACTAATTACAGCATTTCTGCTAAAAGGGCATCGCTAAATTTAAAATGCTTCAAACCACATGTTAGTGACAGACGAAAACATTCTGGCCCAGAAAATTGTGCTCTCTGTTGGCATGACATCAGCATTGGCCTTGGCTGTACCCAATTTAGACATCAGAAACTTGCTCCATTTGTGCTCCGCGTTTATCCATTATAGTCATTCAGTTTCCCCACATACTCTCCCAATTATGTACCAATTCAGTCCATTTACCTTGTCGTTGCTACCATAAATACGTCACCTATAGCATTTACCTGCACTTGGGTGGAACTTTCAAGGGCCCCTAGAGGCTTTGTGATTCATTATTTTCCCTCTTCCTGTTCAATTTTGTACTTACCACTCATTACAAAAATGGATGCCGTGACTGCAGGCAAATGCATTGGCAAGAACCTAACTGCACAATTGGCCATTTAGCCCTGGGGAAAAAAACCACAATAATGGCTATAAAATGGATCTGGACCACAGGGCAGAAGCCACTCAGCAGAGCACCTGGTGCAGAGCTGATGTAGTGTCAAGTCGTATCATGATGGGATGCCCCAGGTCTGGGGGCCACTTATTGTCCTATTATTCTTAATAACAGTCCCACTTTTGAGTGGGACAATGTTTCTCCTGCCACAGATCAAAAGGACTTAGGAAAGTGTCCCATCATCCTATTTGAGAGGCCAATAAAGTAATCATTCAATTTTTCTGTGTTGTTGAAACCTTGAGAGATGATATTAATTACGGTCATCAACCACTGGGCAGCAGTGGAATTAATGTTTCTGAGTTACAAAGAGGTACATTTGTCTTGTTTTGTATAAAACTTATCCTACTCTGACATTTCGAAAGAGGACATGTCTGATTGCTCCAACTTACACCTCCCTACACACACACACATACACACAGAGGGGGGACAGCGAGAGAGAGAGAGAGAGAGAGGAGGAGAGAGAGAGAGAGAGCACCACACATACTTATGTACATTTCTTGCACAAACATCAGGATGTTCCTAATTTTCTTCTTTTATAGAGACCATTTGGCATAATGATTCTGAAAGCTGACATTTGATCTATTTATCTTTTATGACACCTGTAATACCCTGTGTGTGTGTATGTGTATGTATATATATATATATATATATATATATATATATATATATATAATTTATGCTAAGAAAAATATCTCAACAGATGGAACGACTCCAGCATTGCCAATATAAACTGTATTATTTTACATCATGAAAAATGATCCACTTGGTAATAAGTCAAAACTTGATAAGAGAACTATCAAATTAATAAGAATCGTATAAAAAGGCAAACTCTTGGGAAATGTGACCAGTCATTTGGCAGTTTCATATGAATGAGATCTTTCTTGATGTGGCCAGATGGGGCTCTAATAGATGAATTGATGATTTCTCCACATGGGTTAGACAAGAAGTAAGCCATAACCAGCTGTTGTGTTGACAAAACATTCATTAACATTCACCTGCTGAAATCACTGAAAACCACATGAAAGCCAGAAATGCTAGTTAAGTACTAGTTTGCATGCCTCTCCTAGTTAAGTACTAGTTTTGGATGATTGTTATTCAGCAAAATCTGATTTTTATCCAGGAAGGCAATGTGCACAGATAAAATATTATATTTTCTAGTCTTTCTGTAACTTACAGTCACTAGCAGATGAAAGAGGAAGTAAGTAGATAGGGTTTAAGAGGGCAATGATTTCCCCAGGAGGATGGATGCTCATTTGTGTCCCTGTCTATCGCACCCCAAACATAATGCACACCAGTACTCCTCTGAAGTCACCTGGGACTAATGAATGAGAGAGGTCAAGGATGGAAATACAGAAGTAAGAGGTTGTGCCCACAAGAACCATGACACCAACTTTTCAGCCTTGAGCTTGCCATCCATAGATCTCTCATGGAGAAGAAAAGTATGATGTGTGTGTGTGTGTGTCCGTCCATGTATGGTATGCGTGTTTGTACACAAGTGTATATAACATATATGCACATGCATGCTGTTGTGGATGGAGGCCAGAAGTTAGAACTTAATAATTTGCTGTTGCAGGCAGACTGGCTTCCTAGCAAAGCCCTGTTACCAGTGCCCTCAATGTGGTGGTTACTGATTTATGTCATCTCTTCTGGGTTATACAGAGCAGTGCTGAGGATCTGAACTTAGCTCCTCGAGCTTGTGCAGCTCAGCACCTGCTAAACTATCTCCTCAGTCCCAGAAACCTGTATCTTTGTCACATCATAGTTATATAAGTTTTCTGTTCAACAAATTCTGGCAGCACTGATGTTGGCCAATCAGTCATCGTATATCGAGTATCGTACAGGTCCCAGACTGTGACTTCCATGCCTATAGCAGACACAGAGGTCATTACTGCCTTCTGTCTTAAAACTTATTTTAAGAACTTAGACTAACGGTGAGCAAGCGAAGTATTAAAACTTCTTTTGGAAATACAAGCACTCAGATAGCTTTCTACAGTTCTGTCACAGCACTGATTTCCACATGACTTTATTATTATTATTGATAAAACTAAAAGGTCTTTGAAAGAGAAGCTGATAAATTTACAATCTTTGTAATCTATAGAAACCCTTCAGCTATGCCGTAATCATACTCAAGTTTTCCTGACATGCAGCTGACCTCTTACAGCAAGCAAGTCATCCTTGAACTTCTGTGTGCTGCCTACCCTCCACCTCACATAGTGAATGTTCCAGCCAAATCCAACCCATATAGTGGATACTTCAGTCAAACCCTGGGGCTTTTGCAGCAGAGAATCAGGGTCGAGCCTGAGGATCAGGATCAATATGACAGGCAAAATCTGGCAGCAATGCCTAAGTGAATATTTTCTTCTTAATAATCATTTTGTAATCCATTTTTAGAGGTGTGTGGTTTAAAGACAATTAGTTTCATTCCAAGCGTACTGTTGAGTTTTGAGAAATGTGTATACCTATGGTAACACCAGTCCAAGTGTAATACAAAACACTTCAACCGGCCCACCTCAATCTTCTACACCATGTACAGCACCGGTCCTGGGCAACCACTGGTGTGTTTGCTGTTGTCATTGAGAAGTGTTGCTTATTTTGAAATTTTCATGTAAGTGGAAGCATAGAGCATTTCATCCTTTTGATTTGTCTTTTTACCTTTATCATGATGTTTTTGAGGTTCAACTGGGGACTTGGGTACATCCAAATTCACTCCTTTTGATTCTAACCTAAATAGCATTTACTGTAAATAACTGGGACTATTAAAAACTGAAAGACGTAACTGCATCACATCTGGAAGAAGTCTAGTAGTAGGATTCGTCTTTTCATTTTCATCCAGCAAAACTAACGTTCTTGCCCTCTGAAGCCCATTTGTTTTTATTGCTGGGTGGTATCGTGCAAAGACATTGGAGAGGGTATTGATGTCAGCTCTGGCATCATCCGACCCAGAAAGAAGAACCAGTTCACTACTCACCAACAGATAAACAAACAAAAGTATGCATATTCAAGAGAACGTTATTTGGGGCCTTCAAAGGCAAGAGATTCTACAGTATGTGGCCAAATAGCTGAAACTTGAGCACATCACGCTAAAACAAGTGAGACTGGTCATTCCTAGGGCAAAAATGCCAGGCTTCATTAATATCTTTAAAGGACTTTAGAACAGTCAAAATCGCAGAATCTAAGGGTGAAATGGTGGTTTTTCTAGATTGAAGTAGCAGAAAAGTGAGGGATTTTTAACTGTGTTGGTAAATAGTGACTGTCAACTTGAACTAAAAGCCCACATGAGTCAGGCCTTAGCACACCTGTGAGGGGTTTTCTTGCTTAGGTTAATTAAAATGGAAATACAACCTCCTAGTAATGGTCCAGACACAAGGAAACCCTGGGGAAATGCCTCCTGCCTTTTGCCTGCTTGCCTTCCCATCTGCTGATGAGTCCATCTCCTCTGGGTCTGCTATTGTTCTTGCTGTAGATGAGGATGAAGATGAGGATGCCATCCTTTGTTGGCATCAGAATCCAGTCTTCTAATGTGGACTGAAGTCCAGTGGCTCCCTAGGAATCCTCAAGGCCATTGGCAGCAGATAGAGACTGCTGAAACACCCAGCCTCAAAGACTGAGCCGCTTTCAGGGTCTCAGCCTTTCCAGCTTAAAGACAGCCATTGTTGGACTACCCACACTACGATATGGAAGCCAATCTAATATTAATCTCTGTGTAATATGTATTCTCTCAGTTCTGTTCCTATAGAGAATGCTGACTACTGCATCAATGAATGAACAGAGTTCCAGTTAAGCAAGATGAATACATTCTAGACACATGCTGCACAACACTGTACTGATTGTTAACAAAAATGTATGGCACATTGAGTTAAATGTCCTTAACACAAAATAATTAAGGCATAATTATTTCATAATTTAATTCTTCCCTCGTGGATTAATTGATGTGTTTACAATTTTTGACTACTTTAAATGAAACTACTGTGAATCTGTGTATTTATATGCTATTGGGGGACATACATTTTTCTGGGAAATTTACAGCTAGTAGTAGAATTCCTTGATTATTTGATAGTTTTTTGTTGTTGTTGTTGTTTTTCAGAAACTTCCAATTATTTTCTAAACTGAGTGTTCTATTTACAGCAGAAAGGAATAAGGATTCTTATGACCCCACATCCTTCAAAATGTTTGCTTCTGTCTGTTCCTGACATTGAAATGCTGGATGTGTACTAGTATCTAGTGTAGTTTTTAGGTTGTCACTTACTAATGGTTATTGTTTTTCTGTGTCCAATTGGTCATTCATAACTATTTTTTGTGAAGTGCATGTTTGAAATGTTGTCTCTTTTTAATTCATCTGCCTCTTTCTTATTAAGCTAAGGGATCTCTCTGTATTCTAGACATAAGGCTTCATTCTGAAACAGCATTTACTCGCCTTCTCAGTCGTGATGATCACTTCTTCAGGGTCCATTATGTTAACCGTATTCTGTACATTTTTAAATACATTTATTTATGTTTTCAGCTGCAGATTTTTGCATCTTTTATATCCTTATATTATCTTTCCCAGTTACACTCAATTATGACACATTTAATAAAGCCTTTGAAACACTCTTTTAATACCTCAGTTGTTTTCATCATCTCTGTCACTGGATCTGGTTTTCCTGCCTGAGTCTGCTTCTTTACTCTCTAATTGTGGGTTGATGCTACGTTCTGGATTCTATGTTTCTGAAGATCTGAAACTTTAAAGCAGTGTGTCTCAACCTGTAACCCTTTTCTTTGGAACTCAAGCAACCCTTTCACAGGGATCACCTTAAACATAGATATTTATATTACGACTCATGAGAGTACAAATAACAGTTATGAAGGAGCAGCAAAAATAATTTTATGGTTGGGGTCACCACAGCATAAGGAACTGTGTATTAAAGGGTTGCAGCATTAGGAAGGCTGAGAACCACTGCCTTAAGGGTGTGGTCTTTGAATTGTTCTGTAATTAAACTGAAAGGATGGACTTAATCCTTTTAAACTTGCATCTCAGCTTTCTTTGTAGGAGTCTAGTGTTGGGAATTGCTGAAGTTTGACCTTAGGGAGTCTCTGCTGAAGTCTCTGTGTCCAGCAAGTGTCTCCGTCCTGACTGCCTTAACATGAAACTGTTTCCAAGCCCCACATGACCTTTGGTAACTGTTCTGCTTGCAGATGCCAGGTCTCTCTCTTCTTGTCCAGAAGCATCACCCGCTCACCCTGCTTAGGAATTTGGCTTAGCTTTAACCCCAAACTCAAGGAACCCTCTTCCTTCGCCAAGCAGCTCCCCCTCTTTTAGACCTCGGCCCACTACTGCCTCAGTTTCCACTCTGACCTGTCACGTCACTCAGTTCAGACTTTCTGTTCTGCTCTTGTCTCTCTGGGAGAGGGAGAACACTTTCAGATAGAAAACCGAGTCTGCCTAAAGGATAGGCTAGGTTTTCTTCTGTGAGGAGACACCATTCAGCCTGTGGCTTATATCTAATAACAGGGGATTAGATTTTTCCAGATTTCTACTCATTTATACTGGAAAAGAAAGCCATTTCTAGTCAAAGCACATTTGTTCTAATGGAATTTTTTGCCTGCTTATTATTCTGCTGTGAGGGTTGCTGAAAAAAGAACAACTGGATTGTGTGAAGGAAATGGGTACAGATGAGAAGAAAATTTGAAGATGAACTGGTGGCCAAGTTTCTGTCAAAGAAAGGACTTTCTATGTACATTTGCTTCTGATAACCTTTACAAACCAGCCATGCCATCATGAACATTACATAAGGCCATATATGTTCAATTACAAAGACAATGCAGCCAATTCTGAGAATAAAAATGAACTGGAATAAAAACCAAAGATACTTATGTAGTAAGCCCTTTAAAGGGATAGTACTGAGAAGGTAAGTATGGAAAGCTAGTCTTGGGAAAGACTTTTCAAGTGAAGAATGCCTTTCAAGTAGTCCAGCTGTCTCCAGTGGGGAAATAGCCAAAGCCTGACCCTGAGTGTTCTCGAGTCAATGTACGCACAGATTGTCACTATACAGTGTCCTCATGCTTAGCATTGTATGTCTTCTCTGTAGATGTGTTAGCATCTGCTAAGGTCCTCTGAAAATAGCAATGCTCTGCACAGTCATTCTGGATATCATTATTAAGCCATGTATTATGGAGAAGTCGGGTGAAATCCCTACCCAAATTTCCAATCACTTTTTATCAAAACAACTCTGTTATTAAATTAAAACTGATAAAGAAAGCAAATGCCATATGTTTCGAATATAACCTTTGCCCAATTAAACTTGTCTAACCCAGAGGTGACATCCAATGATGCTATTTTATACTTAGATGTTCTATTTTAATAAGACACCAAGAAGACTGGCAGATGTTGCAATATACAACTAAATGTGTTCCAGGCCATAAATCTGCAAAGAGACAGTCAGGACATCATGAAGAAAATGTGCCTCATTCGCTCCAAGGTAATCACAACATCTAAGATTTTTATGACTAATTATAGATGCATACAGATATTTGTGGCCTACAAGAACTAGCCTAGCATCATGTAGCATAATTCACAAAGACATTAACCTTGTACATTGTTATATAACTGAGAGAACATTTCAGAGTCATGAATATTTCACATCTCACATACCAGATGGTTATATGAAATACCACCTTTTCTGGTCACAACTGGGCCACAAATTGCATGTACTGGCTTGAGATCATGATTTAATACCTCTATAGACTTGAGTCTCTCTCTGTTTCTAAATTGTTTTCATTATGCAAATGAGCAAACAAGTTAGTGGAAAGAAACAAAATTAGAAGATAGTTCTGGGGAAGCTAATATCTAATGTGTGTTGAAAGGAAAACTATTTATTTTTCTCCCTAAAAAGGAAATATGTATTATGCACAGTAAAATGAACAATTTTCAATATCTGCTGATGCCTATTTCATGTTTAAGCTTCACATCTATTAGACATTTTATTTAATTTTCTGACCATTGTATTGAAGTTAACAAAGCATTCTGAAGATACCCATCCCTGTTACCTTCTTGTATCCCCCTCCTAGCCCCTCTGAGCCCCCTTTTCTTTCTAATAGTTCCTTCCTATGTTCATGTCATTTTTCTGTGCAGGCCTTTTGCAGGTAGTCACAGTTACAGTGCTCATGATTGCTCTGGCCATGCCATAGCCAGAAGACAGCGGGAACAACAATTTTACAATATGACACAATTGTCTCCACACACATTTCCTCCAGGGACACTAGATTTAAAAGTTAATGCTGAAGAAAAGCAAATATGGCAGTTAGAGTCATCCAATTTTTAAGAAAATCAGGAGCCATCATCATTTTCACTTCTGTCTGGCAAATAAAACTTTTATGGCTTAACAGAAAGCAATAAAAGTACGCAAAGAAGCTCCAGGTCATTGGATAATTGAGTTTTAAATTAAATACAGGGCTTATAAAATCACATGACTGCAAGAAAATATTTATTACAAATACAAAAGATTAATTTTTTGCATATGTCTGTGTGCTCGTGCATGTCTGTGTATGCATGTGTGTGTGTGTACACATATGTGTGCAAGTGTGTGGAGACCAAAAGCTAGCCATCAGTGTCTTTCTCAGTTGTTCCCACCTTATTCTTTGTGTAAAAACCTCTGCCTGAGCTTGGAGCTCCATTAGCTAGATTCCTGGTAGGTGAGCCCCAGGGATACTCTTGTTTTGGCCTTCCCAGAACTAGAATTGAATGTATACTTTGTACCCAGTCTTTTCTGTGGGCACTGGGTATTGAACCCACATCTATTTGCTGGCATAACAATCACTTTTACTGATTGGGCAACCTCCCCAGTCCCAAGATTCATTCATAGCGCAAAAATATTCTTAGAATAATATTCTCATTTTTTAAATTAACAATTGCTTTCTGTTTTCAAATCCTCGTCGTGGCTTAGTCCATCCTTCAAATAAAATCATTGCCCTGATAGCTGTAAGATACAATTTTTTTAGTTGCATATATAGAGAGAAAGTAGGCATGCTATATAACATTTTTAAAAAGAAATTATTCCTTTTGAGGAATATTACTGTTGTTTTCCTAAACTCCTAGCACAACAGTAGTATATGACAGGTGCTTAATAAATAAATGCTGAGCAATGAAATCTTCCGTAAGACATAAAAAGTAAATACATTTCAGGAATTTACAAGTCACCCTGGCAAAGCATGCAGCTTTCTTTAAAAACAGTTTTCAGGACTTCCAACCTAGTGTTTGTTCTTGTCCTATACAGAAATTTTATTTTTATGTAAATATCAGAATAAAAATTGGAGAGTAAGACTCATAGTATAAGGTTCAAATTCAACCTGAGAATGAATTCTTTAAATGAGGCATCACCTTGTACACTGAGATAAAGGTTTCCTGGATGTTTTGCATGGCCTGTGGGTCGTTGTTGGTGTATTTACACACTACATCACCAGGCAGAGTCAACATATGGCCTCACCTACTTTTTCCTCTCCAGTCAATCACCAACATGTTCAGTTCTCACTGGTTATCTAAAGCTGTCTTCAATCTTCTCGGGTATTCAGATGCTTATATCTATTTGCAGATAATTTAGTGAGACTTGAGGACAGGACCTTTAACAATATACCAAACTGAGTGATCTCAAATATATACTGGAAAGGTTTCTTCTCTGCAGAGCCTATGTGAAAGTTGCTATCTGATACCAAATGGAGACAGGAAAAAGAAAAAAGTCTGAGTTCATTGCTGAATGTGGCTCAGCTTCCGTTTGAAGAGAAGCTGAGGCATCTTCCCACCCCTCACATGTGTGCACTGAAGTCTTCATTACCAGAAACCTGACGCTTCTCTTTCAATTTCTATCTCCACAGCAGTAAGATAAAGTCAACAGTAATGAGAGCAATGTGGGCATTATTCACAATAAAGAAAAGAACAGTCTAGCAAGAGCTTTGATTTCCTGGGAGACAGTGTAAACATGGTTTGTATTCTGAGGCCTTGTGCTTGTAGGAATCTGTCTCTCCGAACCATGTTGCCTGCTTATTCATCCCTCAGGGACAAGATTTTCCTATTTGATATTTGAGATACACTAACCCAAAGCTCTATGATTTCAAGCCAAACAATTGAGGGTTTAGAATAAAATGTTACTCATTATTTTATTTCTTTAAAGGGGTATGGTTCTTGGCTTCCATTTTAATGGTATTGATTTGAAAAAAAAAAAAGGAGAGTTAATTTCCAGCCAGACACTGTTTCTGAGTGTGGCATTTAATCATTGCTCTGGACTGTCTGAGTGTACCAAAGTACAAAATCTTGGGGTGCATTTTTAATATGAATTCTGAGCTGGGCAGTAGTGGCGCACACCTTTAATCCCAGGACTTGGGAGGCAGAGGCAGGTGGATTTCTGAGTTCGAGGCCAGCCTGGTCTACAGAGTGAGTTCCAGGACAGCCAAGGCTACACAGAGAAACCCTGTCCTGAAAAAAACAAAAACAAAAGAAAAAAAAAAAAAAAGAATTCTGACAAGATCACCTGTATCAAGAAAAAAACTACAGGGCTTGATGATAATAGAGTGGGTATATTCTCTGGCTTTGTTCACCAGAAATATTTTCCTTGAAACAATTTTAATGAATCATGATTAGCCATGATAAGGTTAAAGAAACAAGGTCCCAGGATCAGCAATGAATAATCTTCTGGCTTTGGGATCTTCCCTAAGATCCAGCAGATATTTGTTTTAACCAGGATATCTCAAAAAGACAACATTGCAGGGGGTTGGGGTGGGACAGGAACCACATCTGTCTTACCCAGCACACTCTGTTAACAGGCATTGGACAGAACTAACCAATCCACCACAATATAAGCAGCATCCCCAGTTGAGAAGCACTGCCCTCTCAGCCAAAGCTGATAGTGAGATAGCTTAGCCTACATAGTCTCCTATTAGATACAGGAAACAGCTTTTCATCTCATGGGACATAGATGACAAAAATAAATAAATAAATAAAAATAAAACCTATGAAAAACTGTTTGCTGTATCTAATATATCATATAACATAACATATATGTGAATAAATAGATAGATATAATCTGCAGAGTCCATTTAGCATTGTTGCATAAATATTATTTCAGGGCTGACCTCTTGGTATTAAAAAACCAAATAGAAGTCTTCCCACTTGGGAAGATTAATTCTGCCTCTCTAGGCAATTGCTAATTGCCTGTACTACTTTATCTAGGGGAGATGATTGTTTTTGATTCCTTTAAGTTACTCTGTCCTTTGTTTTCACCATAGCCAGGAATAATTTGTAATTCACGATTAAATAACCCTACAAAGAAGAAATCACAAGAAGCTTCAAGATAAAACAAAACGAGGTCACTAGGAATCCATAACAATTGTAAAAGAGCCCACAATAGACCCACCAATAATATAACTCTCTATAATATATTTTATAGTATTTTCGTATTTTCTTTGATGTTCAGAAAATCTCTAAGGAAAATTAATTTTTAAAAAATTCACACTGGCCAGGGAAGCAGGAAGGAAATCCTCAGACCTTCACTCTTCCTTCTCTGCTCCAAACCTAATCCCTCAGTCTCATTCCCAGCCCTCTTGCAGACTGGCTATGTCTTCTCCTCTCTCTTTGGCCCCATTCTTGGGAGACTAAGCAGATCCTGCTTTCCTCCCTCCTGTGGAGCTCTTTAGTGGGTCTGACACACATATGAGTGACAAAAAGAAGAAGTTGGATGGCCCCAAACCAATTAGTCCTCTTTTAGAGATCACTGAACTGCTTCTAGGGTTTGTGAGTGCCAATCTCTTGAATCCCTTGTTAACTGTTTCAAGGCTGACATACGGTCAGTGAAGGGAACAGCAGTGTACCCAGAAGAGGATCCATCAAAGGCCTCATGATAAAATATAACAGTTTGAAAAGGCCCAGAACATAAATAAGGAGGCAACAATTGTACAGGTTTGTGGTGAACACTAAGACACAAAGTTACATGAAATAAATGTTTACATCAAGATTACCATGAGTCAGTATCATATACGGTTAAATACAAGTTAAATGTGATTGTGGGACAGGCTGAACCACGTCCTGAAGCTCTGTAGAAGCATAAGGTAACTGTAATTAGCTGTTTGTTTACATCAGACTCCTACCTAAGGAACAGGCACCTGGAAGATCTGTAAAATAAGCCGATGTTGGGCCATCACATATAAGGGCCTTAGTATATTTGTTTCAAACATTATCAATACCAGCTATTATTTAATGAAAAGAACAATCTCGAGTATTTCAAACAAAACACAACTTTTGTTTGGAAAGATTTGAAAAGGAAGAGAAATTTTTAAAATTGGATCCACTCCATAAATGACCATATCTAGTACGTGAAAGCATGACAACACATGTATTTCCCCAAGATAAATGATTTTTTATTTCCATCTTTAAAAACTATACTCCCAAAAATGGTGTCTTCCTTCCTTCCCTCTTGAATGGGCACTTCTCTAGAACATTCTAGAACAGTGGTTCTCAACCTTCCTAATACTGTAGCCTTTTACTACAGTTTTTCACATTGTGGTAACCCTCAACTATAAAATTATTTTTGTTTCTACTTTATAACTATAATTTTGCTAACATTATGAACTATAATATAAATATTTTTGGAGATAGAAGTATGCCAAAGAGGTTGAGAGGTTGAGAATCACAGCTCTAGAATATCCTAAGTTACTATCTGAGTTAGTGACTATTATATCAAGTGTAAATGATTTTACGAAGTTTAAAGTGAACAACCAGAACAGTTTCCCTAAAATTAACCCTATCAACAGAACCTTTTAAAAGTCTCCATAACATTTTTTTCATACAGTCAACCAACAGGTAAAAATGAAAGCAGTCACTCATGTCAAATCTCTAATAAAAAATTTACATCCAATGTAAGCTGAATTAACAAAGAAGGCTAATGCCAACTCTTTGCTCCTTCTGCTGACAAGTAAATGACCAGCTTGTCACATACTGATAGCAATAAGCATATTTCTTAACATCATTCTATAAACTCGTTGTTTAGAGAAGTAATTTGTAAAGTAAGATAATCAAATTAAATGAGCTTTTAACAAATATTGCCTTTGGAAACTCTTAAAAAGCATATGCCTTCCGCCAGGGAAACAGGATCTGCAGATCTTACCTCTTCTTTCTTCTAATTCAATCCCCCATTCCCATGCCCAGTTCTGCAGCAGATCACCTGCTGTGGCCTCACCTCCTTTTCTACCCCCATCTCCAATGGATTTTCCCCTCCAACTTTGCTTTCCTGACTCATTACTTTATCCAGTCCCCAGCTCTAGCAGACATTCCCTGGGAACCCACAGGCCACTCCAACCAGGAAGGCAGTAGTCCAATTATGAATTGTCACTTCTCCCTCCTCTCCTTCAAATCCAACCTCCCAGGCTCACTCCCAGTTCTGTAGACTACCTATTGTGGTCCCTCCCCATTCTCTGAGGAGACTAAGCAGATCCTGGGGGAGCACCCTGATTTCCTCCCTCCTGTGGACCTCACCCTAGTCCATCCTCATCCCTAAGTATCAACTCCCAATATCTAGAAATAAATTTTTACCCCAAACTCCCCAGTGACCACACCTAACAGAATCCCAGAATTCCCTACTAAGCAACACATAGACCCCCACACTCTCCTAAGAACCAGAGAGAGCAACAGAAACCAAGGAGCAAAACACCCATCCAACAAAGACAACACCAGAAATCAGCACTTAAAATAATAATCTTCCCAAACCCAGATATCTAGACACCAGCATAAAAACACAATCAACAACAGCCAGGACAATATGTCTCCACTAGAGCCTGTCAACTCTACAATGGTATTCCCTGAGAAATACTATTGCAACACAGCTGAAGCACAGGACAAAAACTTTAAAATAGCCTTTAGGAATACGATAAAGGTCCTTAAAAGGAAATAAATAAATTCTTTAAAGAAATCTGTGAAGACACAAACAGTGAAAGGAAATGAATAAAACAATTCAAGACCCGAAATTGGAAATAGAATCAATTGAGAAAATCCAAACTGAGGGAGATCTAGAAATAAAAGTTTAGGAACTCAAACAGGAAACTCAGAAGCAATTCTCACCAACTGAATACAAAAGATGAAAGAGAGAACCTCAGCCACTCTTCTAAGATAAGATAAAATAAATGTGTACCTCTGTTAACTCTGTTAAGTAAAATGTTAACTCTGAACAAATCCAGGCACAAAAACATCCGGGGGTGGGGGCGGAACTAATGTATGGGTAATAGAGTAATAGACTAAGGAGAGGAAACAGAAAATTTCAAACAAAATCAAAGAAAAAAATTTTTCTCCAATATAAAGAAAGAGGTGCTTATCAAGGTACAAATGCATCTAGAACAGCAAATAGACTAGATCAAAAAATAAAATTCCCTTGTCACATAATAAACATGCAGAACAAAGAAATAACATAAAAGATGCCAGGGGAAAAAACTGAGCTACATATAATGGCCAGCTTATTAGATATTACACCTGACTTTTCAGTGGAGAATCTAAAAGCTAGAAGGGCCTGGATAGATGTTCTACAAACTTCAAGAGACCACAGATGCCAGCCCAGACTTTTATACCCTGCAAAAATTTCATACACAAGAGATAAAGACATTTCATGATAAGACCAAATTTAAGCAGTATCTATCTCCAAATCCAGTCCTAACAGAAGGCTCTAGAAGGAAAACTTTTAACAGAAGAGGTTAATCATACCCAAGAAAATACAAGAAATGAATAATATCAAGCCAGCAAACCAAAGAAAGCAGGAGGGCTGGTGAGGGGACACATACTCACAACAAAGTAACAGGAATCAGTAAACATGGCTTATCCATAACTCTTAACATCTGTGGTCTCAGTTCCCCAATGAAAAGAATGAGACTAACAGAATAGATTCTAAAGCAGGATCCTACCGTTCTTCTGCATCCAAGAAATATGCCTACATCATCTTAGAAATAGAACTGCTCAAAATGAAGATTGGAAAACTAAGATTGGGTCCTATGTGCTACACTTTTTTACAGGTCAGAGGGGGAAAGTAAGCTTGATCAGAAACCTCTGCCTTGTATTCCAACCCTACCTTGAACTAGAACCATAGTCCTTGTTTCTACCATAACTCTTCATTCGCACCAAGTCCCACATGCAGATCCCAGTGTTCTTTTGTTTCCAAGCCTATTGGGAGAAATCCTGCATAAAGGGTCCTTGCTCACAACTTGAGGATTTGCTATTCAGGGGCCATCACCTTCCCACAATGGGCAGTCCCCTGCCAAGTCTACTACTATAACAGAAAGGACTTCAGAGGTCAGAAAGCATTCAATGTGTCTTTCCTGCCTTTTGTTCAGGCTCTGTCTGCCCTTTGGCCATTTTTGTCTTGGTTCAGCCTTTTAATTTCATCATTAGCAGACACTTGAGCTCTTCGTAGCAATAGGAAGCAGGAAGCAGCTCTATCAGGTTACAGGAAGCTCTCCTGAGTGGAAGTCATCACTTTTCTGAAAGTAATTCCAATTTTTGTACACCTTGGCATTTTCTCAGAGAGGCTTTCCAGCTCTCTGGCATATAAGTGGGAGTTTCTGTTACACCAGGTTGGGCCATGAGAACATCTAGAATATAAATTTCTTTGCCATATCTTAATCTCTCTTGTCAAGATTGCATGTTACCTGGCTGTACCAGAGCATGTACACATGGAATCCCCTCTGTAAATACCATTTAGTTCTTAACCTCTATGTAAAGAACTTTACACAAATGTCTTCTCTCTGCCCTGCAAGAAACATACACAGCTATGACATTAAGACACCCCCTAATTCTGTAAAAGATTTACAGTTAGGAACATAGGATGTCAGAACACCAATTTTAACTCTACACATAGAAAGACAGCTGCATGATTTGGTCAAAAATACATACATAATAATTTATGTATTAATTATGTATGTGTGTGTATGTATGTACCTATATATCAGAGGTAAAGATTCACATATGATGCTGAATGTATTTGTTTTGTTTTTCTTTCTGAGTTTTGAGTCACCTCACTTAATATTGCACTTTCTAATCCTTGACTCACAGGACCAAAAGAGAAGTGTTCTCTATATTCGGGCCAGTATCTTACCTTGCCTGTCAGCAGTACAACTTTACAACCTGACAATATGTCTCTGCTTCTGTGAAAGGGTGGCATTGGTTATTTGAACAACATATCATATTATTATACATTACCTATGTCATGAACTCTAGTTGAACAATTTATCTTTTTATTATATTAATTCAAGGTTTTTAAAACTGCTATCATTTTACTTAGAAAAAATAACTTGGAGTCCCATGAAAAGTAGTAGAGAAAAAGGTCTACATGGTGCTCTCCCTTACAGAGAAAGTCAATGGGGGGTGACTGCAAATGGGCAGGAGGAAAGATTCCTCTGTGCTAAGGGAAGAGTTGTACATTCTGTTTATATTGACGATTGCATGGATCTGTATATGGGGTCAATTCTCTTAGAACTAAATGTATAAGAATACTCACAAAAGCTGGTTAATAAGATTGTGCAAACATGGATTTCTGGGTTTGATAATGAATTCTAGTCACATAAGATGTGTTACCTTGGAGAATGGAGATTAGGTAGCTAGCTAGTTAGAGAGTACAGGGCCCCTTGCAACATTTTTTTTACAACTTGTGAGTCCATAGCCACTTGAAAATAAACATCTAGTGAAAGTTTTTTCTTTGCTTGATAATTTACTTCCCTTTAGATAAGCCAATGGCAAATGCCTCTGCTGTAGCACATTGACTGGTACAAAAGTATAATCCACTCTCTGCTTTGTCTCCTATCTAAATGTTGACTACACTCATGCTTACACTGTTTATATGTATAATTATGTATGTGTGTATATACACATACACTTCACATACAACACATGGCACCACACACACACACACACACACACATATATATATTTCTGAGTTTTGGTCACCTCACTTAATATTATCCTGTGTATTCTCATGATTGCATCTTTATTTAAGGCTGGATGATATTCCATTTTGTATATCACACTTTCATACCCATTCATATGATAATGGATATTTAAGTTGTTTGCATTCCCTTGCTATCATAACAGATGTGCTATTAACCAGATGTGTAAATATCTTATGATAGGACATAGAATTCTTTGGCCATATATCTAGAAGTGAAACAACTGAGCCATATACTGGTTTCATTTTTAATTTTTAGGAATCTTTAAACTGACTTCTGTAATGAACGCATTAATTTGCACTCCCACTAACAGTGAATAAGCTTCCCTCTTTCCCCACATCCTCTCCAACTCTCGTCAGATTTCTTGATAATAGCAATTCTGACTAGGTTGAAATATTTAATTTGAAAAAACTCAGTACAGATCACGGTCATCTTCACTAGTCACTCATCACCCTTTAAAATCAAGCTGAACCCACAAAGATAAACACCCACACAGTGAAACTGAACAGGTGTTTGGGCTGACTTCTAAACAGAAACCTCTCAAACTCTGAAAAGCTATTTGAGATTTATGGCTTAGTCCTGGGCCACTGGGTCCCTTGCAGTGGGAGTTGGAGGGTCTTTGCCTTAACTCTTTTCCATATACAGTTTCCATCTCTTGTTGACATGTTCTTCATTCCTTTCCTCCTGTGCTTACTAAGACCCACTAAACTCTTCTTGGAAGTTGGTGGATTTCTCCTCCAAAAATTGGACTTTGCACAGCCTTCATTGCAGCACCGTGGCCTGGGTACATTCTCCATCAGTGCTGGAAGAGTTCCTGGAGTCTGCATCTGCTTAGCTCACTCTCCTTCTGAAATGACTGGACAAAATAAGATTTGAGTTTTGTATGCCCACTATCTGTGTGGGCATCTGTCAGGACTCCAGCTTTTGTTTAGCCTGCCATTAGAAGAACCATGAGCAAACCCTACATCAATAGGATCGAAGTGTGTTTAGTGGTGGCATAGGAGCAGATGGGAGATGAAGATGCTGTTAAAAACGACTTGGGAAAGACTGGAGTCCTCAGGCTTAAGGAAGAACTCCTCTCAGCCTCAGTCTATAAAGGGAGACTATTGCTTGGAAAGCTCAATGACGCTAATGAAATACTCTAGTAAATTAAACAAATAACCCACAAGACTGAGAGAATGTATTCCTCTGACTGTAGTCCATTTTGTAGTCAAATGGATTGGGTTCTCTCTCTTCTATTTTATCATAAAGAACACAAATAAAAGGTTCAAGGAGGGTTGTGAGAGAGCAAATGTCTTTCTTCTTCTGTTCATAACTATCACATGCTCAGATCCCTACACTTCTGTCTCTGGTCTCAGGGTCTCCAGTTTGCTTTCCAGAGTTTCTACTGCTAGAAACTGGAATAGGGAGAAATGCTCTGCAGCTCTGGGTCCTTTGTGCACAACCCGCACTGGAAATTTTTAAATATATAAAAAGCATACTCCTGGCTCCAGGGGTGTCTTATCAGTTACAGTGGGGGGAGAGAATGTTTTCCTATCTTGATCTGCCTTTATGCTGTAAGATTTATTGCCTGTTGCGGCCTCTAAATCACCCCAGTTCATATAAACAGGAAACACACTTCCAAGTAAAGAAGAGAAAGAGAAAAAAGGCCGGAGCCAACCAGGCACTAAAGGTACATTGTACAAGGACAATTAGGATGTTGCTAAATTCTATTTCCCAAGATTATATGACTGTGGGCTTCCAGTGGACTTGAATTTGTACAGAGTCCATGCAAATCACAGTTCCAGAGTCCCATAGGTTTCAAAGTTAAATGGAGTAGGCATGGCATGTGGCAGACAGTCAAGTGAGATGTTAATCAGTAGGAGTCATGTTCCCTTGTGATAGGGAGGCCCTGTAAACAGTGAAGAATTGTGGGAACGCAACCAGTACCTGAACACAATACAGTGCAACAGCAAGCAAGATACTGAGTCAAACTCAATGATATAGCAAACTGTGAGACTATCTTGTTGGACAATAATGTATATAAAAAGTTGAGTCTGGATTGGCACAGAAAATTCCCATCCCCTTGTATCTCCCCACAAAATAAGACATGATCAGATGTAACCTTTCCCTAGCTCCATACATTTTATCTTTCTACATACACTACATACTATACAATATGAATTACATATTTTTGGCTATTCCTAATCTCTATTTGACTGTCTCCTGCTACCAAAAGATACCAAGAGGTTACAGATTACAAAAGAATTATAACATAACTGTTTCTAAATAATATGCTGATAAAGGCTTTTTTTGTCTCCAATGGACATTTGTCCATCATAATGCCAATGTCCTAAGCTTATATTTTCATTGAATAAGATTTAAATTTGGGATGTGACTTTTCTTGAGCATTTTTCAGCTTCTTGTACATTGCAATCCAATAGCATAGATGTATCTCGTATCTCTTCCATTCTGCCCCGGTGGACGTTGTGAGTCATGTGACTGTGCTTATTGATTTTCGTTGGTTACTAAGAAGTTCAAAAGGTACAAGTTTGCTCTCCTCCTACTACCCTTTAAACATACATGTGCTTGGGAAAATAAATATATTCTAGACTTCAACTTAACTTTTAGTGCTCTTTCTGCCTCCAGTCATTAACTTTCGTTACTTAACTTTCCCTACTATGACTGCTTTTAAAGATATGTCCAGTCCGTTTAAAAGAGATTGTGCTTAACATAAAGCATTTTAATCAGTGATTACTTCAAGCTTTATACAAAGAACATACTTAAGTACCAAGTTACCAGACACTTGAGAATGAACACTGATTACAGTAGGGTTTTTTTTTTGTTTTTTTTTTTCGAGACAGGATTCTCTGTTAGCCTGCTTGTCCTGGAACCATCTGTAACCAGGCGACTCGAACTCAAATCTTCCGATCTGCCTCCAAGTGCTGGATTAAAGGCGTGGCCACACCCGCTACAGTAGGCTTTTTTCAGTAGATTCTAGAAGCACCATGCTGCTGGTTAGTTCTTGACATCTTAACATTGTATAAAAGTTGTTGCATGCTTAAGCTTCAATTTCCATATGCTATCATTAAATTGAGCACAAACAAGTGCTTTGAAGTCATAGAGACTATAATAATTATTCAGACATAAATTTTCTAGTAGTGGTGTGTGTTGTGGTATTATTATAATTACTATAGCTAGTTCAATGCTCCATGTCTAAGGAAAAATGTCACCTCTGTTGTTGTCTTTTGCTATTTTTTTTAAACAGGAAAAAATATTTTTATAGGAGATGGTTGAATTCCAAAGGTATTTGGAAATGTCCATCAGGGTTTACTGATTGACGTTTGACAGGGGATTATTAAGCTACTAGTAGTGATGTCTGGAAACTCCATATCAGTCAATCAAGTAACTGCTTAGCTCATTAAACTTATGGTGAAATGGCACCTGGAGATAGGAAGAGAATAGAGAGATTGAATTTAGACAGCTCTTCTGTTATCTTCTCTGCACCACTGAAATTTACTTCACTTGACTGCATCTGCTCAATAGGAAAGAAAGTCCCATGCATTAGAAGTACACAGTGTAAAAAGCACACAGACCCTAGGAACCACATGGGGATTGAAATCATTAGTTTCGATTATAGCTTTGAGTGTGGGAACAGAAATCTACAGCAGTGGCCATTTTGGATGTCAGCTTACACTAGAGTATAGTAACTCGTATCTCATGTCAAGTAGCCTGTTCTCCCTCCTGCCTCCCACTGAAGTCAGAGCAAAATACAGAGTTCAGGTCAATTGGGTCAGAGTAGGGGAAGAAAAGGAATTTCTGATAGAAATATGGACTTGTAATATTCTTGTCCTAAATAAAATCCTCAAGACCACCCACTCTGCAAGGATTTTCCCAGCACTCAAATCTGGGCACTTTCATTAAGTATATTTAAAACGCATGTGAGAGCTGAAGATTTTAAGCTTACTATCCTGCCTCACCCATTAGGAGATGGTTCTAAAGAGTTCTTCAATGCTTTGCTTATTTATAATCATTACTCTGCAGTTCCCTCTCCACTAAGACTTGTCCCTGAGAGTCACAGTGACACAAATAAGAATAATCTGTATTCCGATCTTCTGTCTTGTACAGCTGAGGAACATTGGGTCCCCAAGAAGTTGGGGCCAATAGAGCATCAGGCCTGCAAATATGAAAACTAAAAATACAAATACAAATAAAACAGCTGAAGACGGAGCTGAAACTCAAAGGGACAGCACGAAGCACCACCACAACAAAGCAAACCAAACAGGTTCCTTTTGAAATAATTCACAGCAAGTTGGCCCACTCATCTAAGTGACGCCCATGAGGGAAAGCTCTTCTCTCTATCAGATGCCAACTCATTTTCACATCTGCTCAAACCCAAGAACAGCCAGATGGTTTGGAATCCGTCGATTGAGCATTGTCTCTCTTCAGATACCTAGAAGTTAACATTTTAAATTTGCTACCTTGAGACAAAAGTTAATGAACAAGTATCAAATTCTCTGTATGAGAACATAAACATACCATAGTTCAGAACTGGTAACCATGGAAATGGTATAACCCTTTTTTTAAAAAAGTAAGTGCCAGCTGTGCTGTAAGAGTGATTTCTCAGGCCACTGGGATGTATTCTCACCTTCTTTATTTTAACTTTTAACTAGAAAAAATTAATTTTATGTTCTATGTCATTATTTATGCATTCTTTTCTTTACAGTCTCCCCTTCCTTACCTCCTAATATTGCCCTCTTTTGGTCTCCTCTAGAAATGGCACACTATACATGCACTGAGTTTATATGTATACACCTGCTTACACATATACATATATGCCTTACATGCTATACATACAAAGGAGCACATGTGGATTTTTCCTTCTGAGTTTGAGGCACCTAACTAGGAACTATACTTGCTGGTTTTCACAATCAGTCTGCAAGGCCAGTGCCGACATTGAACCCATTACACAGCAATGAAAACTGAAGCTGCATAGTGAAAATAAGTTGGACAATTTGCTTAACAACACAAACTGATGAGTGAAAGACCTATAATTTAAATTAGAAATTTTAGCCTCCCAAACCTAGAACTCCTAAATTTATTAATGGCATCCCCTAAATGGGCCAATACAAGTAGTTTTATTCTGACAGCATGTGTAAAATAGATTATTATTAAAAAGATTTCAATTAAAGGCCTAGCTTCCTGCTACTCCAGGAGACATTGTAACCAACATGTGCTTGGTGTTACGAGCTTTTGACATGACATTTATTAGTAATAAATTTTCCTCCATACTTTGACCTGATCTCTCCAGCATGAGTCCACACCTTCAGTTCTGAAGATTTTTTTCTGAGGAAATAGATTTCCATTGTTTTCACATTAGAATTCTACATTTCATTAAAAGAAGGAAACAGGATTGAAATTTTTCCCATATATGGTCAATATGTGAGAAAGCCTAAGTTTGTCCTCTTACAGTTTTGCATAATAGTCTCTGAGTTTATTCGAACAATATATAAATCATCAGAACTTCTGCAAGTAAGTTAATTACCTCTTCTTTGTCATTGTATAGGTAGCCTCATACTTTATCTCTCAAGGATACTATCAAATATTAGGAATTAACCAGGGAAATTATGTTCATTGGATGTCTTTATGATAATCAACCAAATGGACAGCTATTGCCCTGACCCAAATAATCAGAAAATGTCCGTTGATTAGATGTAGTAACTCCGCAGGTCTTTAAAATTCTTTGAAATTTAGAATACTAATAGCATAGTGTTCTGTCAGAAAAAAAAATCCACTATGCTTCTCCAGAGTCACTTGTCTATATCTAGAGGGCTTATAAAAGTCCACCTGAAATTCAAAGATAACTTTTCAATTACTTCCAGAGTTATCACAGGCTGCACCTTCTCCAGTAAGAATTAAGTTAATCCCCAGACCTTCATTGTCACTTCTCTTAAGCCTTGTGTGCTAGAATAAGCAGATTGAGCAGACACCACTGCTTTCCTCACAGGGCTTCAGTTTTCCTCCTTTCACATATGTCTTACTAATTGTGGCCCAAGAGAGAGACGCCTATCATTTACTTCAGTTTCAGCTACCAAGGGACTAAAACTCACTGGAAAAACTATTAGCTATTATTAATCATGGAAGACCATATAATTAAAGACAACGAATATTTCAAGACAAGAATGTGTACTTACACCAAATTTGAAAAGGATCTTCCATCTCCACCCAAACAGCCAGGTCAGTGGGCTTCAATAGAAGGGAAAGAAGGAAAAGAAGCCCACGTTTCACAGGTTAGCTCACCAGCCTCTTCATAGGCAAGGTTTCCTCCAAGTAGACCAGATGCTTGAGGGCAAGATCTGAACCGTGGAGGAGCCTGTCGTCTCAGCCTCTACAGCCCAAGCTATTCTGCTGCTTGTTCTCACCTCACTCTCAAACATGGAAAACAAGGATGATGATAACAATCATATCTACTGCAGTTATCCTGAGAATAAAATCAGGTATGTTGTCTTGGTGTTTAATACGGGGCCTGGCATGAAGTAAGAATTTCCTTAAATATAGATTATTATTTTATATGAAATCTTAGTGCTAAGAAATTATGAGCATACTATATAAAGGCTAAAAGGGGATTAGTGGAATAGAAAGAGTAAAATCGGAATGGAAGATGAGAGAACAGGGTAGAAGATGAAATAAAGGATGGATGGATAACATTAATGACCTTTCTAAAGAACATGTTATAAAGTTACCTTCTACTGTAGATGCTTTAAATACACACACAGATGCAACAGTGCCTTCTGAATACACTAGGGCAATGGCACATATGGACTCAGAGCAATTGTTATAGCATAAGACCCATGAATGCTCAGGGGAGAGCTCCTGGGAGAGGGAGTCTCAGTTTCATCAAAGAATATTACCCCCAGTAGGTTGACTAAACTCCACAGGAAGGTTCCACATCCAACACTATATTGGCAGCACAAACCGGACTTAACTGGTGGGGAAAAGGAAGCAGATTTGGGTGGGTAAAGAAGAGAGTGAATCTGAGAGGGGTGAGATAAAAATGAATGTGACTGTACAACACAGTGCACAAAATCCCAAAGAACTAATTAGAAACTCATACATTTGTGGTGTTTAGTAACAAAACTAATGTTATGGCTGTATTGAGGTCATTACATTTGTATTATTTTCAATTAATTTTCTTTTTGTAATAAAGTTATATACCCATTGCGATACACCTTGGACAGTGCATGATGATGTACAAAATATAGTTTGCCAAGTTCTTTGTTTAAATGAGACATTTACAATCTGAATATTTAACCTATTATCAGTAAAATACCTTTTCCATTTCTTCAAATGTAAACAGAAAATCAGTCATAAACTTGAATAAAAGATATAAAACACTAGTATCAGGGATATTACAAAATTTTACAGGGAATATGACAGAAAGAAACATGTGACATTTAAAATATTGAGGGGTTTTCTGATGATATGGGCTATGATATGCTGGGTCAAGAATCACTTGAATTTATAAGAACAAGCAGTCATGCCAAAAGTGTCATTTCATTTGTCCATGCCATACATCATATTCATTCTCCACTGTTGATTTATGCTTCCACAGTTCAGATAGCCAGCCATTTTTCATTTATGATGTGCAAGATTTTGAAGGTTATAAACACTTTGAGAGGAAGTTAGCTGGGTGGTTGTGTGAGGGGGGAGAACATACAATTAGAAATGACCTAGCAAATGAGAGGAAGACACGTATTGATCTGAAAACAGAAACTATATGAAACAAAACTAACTATACAAAGATATGTTATGATAGGATTCAAAAATGAACAAACAAATGACATTGCTGCCTCAAAATAATTTGATGAGACCAAATGAAGACTTTTGGTTCCACACACATCATTAATGTTGAAGTCAAGAGCATAGAAAAAAATATATATATATACAGATACACATACACATTATACATATATACATATATAATATATATACATAATTTACATCATATACATATATATCACAAACACATGCACGTTCATGTACACACACACATATATATATATATGTATATATGTGTGTATGTGTGTGTTGTGTATTTGATGTTTCTGATCATATGTCCATATCACACTTTGAAGCCTTAGAAAAAGGCAGCCTACCAGTGAAGAAAGTCAGCCAAGAGGTAGAAAGAATCTGAACTCTTCTCTTGCTTGAGACAGTGAACACATAAGCCAAATGAGACCAGAAAACCAGAGCAATCTTTTTCCACAATTAATACTTTGGATACATAAATCATGTATCATCTCTAACCGAGTGTCAGAAGAGTATAAAAGTTTGGGAGGCACAAGAGAGCTCTTCAGCCAAAACAGGCGCATCGGAAAGGAGAGAAAGTACTGACAGATGGCCAGAGAACAAACATAAAGGATTCTTAAGAGAAGGTAGCCCAGCCACTTGCAGTGAAAACCACAAGGCATGATGGGAAAGGGCTTTCCAGAGTAGGACTGAAAAGAATGAGTGTCTGGGCTGGAGAAAAGCAGTATGCTATCCAAAATGGCAGATTTTTGGGAACTCTCCTATCTATCTCCACTCCTCACCCTTTCCAAATAGAAGTCATTGGTGTTGGGGGCGAGGAAGAGAGTAGAATTAGAGTTGGTGATTTTAATTCACAGTGCTTTGAATTATACACAAATACAGCAAATGAGAAACCAACGGGTGCTCAGGAGATGAAAACAGAGAATGTGCAGAAGAAAACTAAGGAAGAGAAGGGGATCATTTGGAACCTGTGGGAACAGTAGGAGAGGGGGAAGGAACAAACTTCAAGGGGAAAGGATGACCTATGGACCCTTGAAACATTTCCAAACACAAAACATATGGATGCGGAAATAAATAATAGCAATTCGTATAGCTGAAATGAACAGGGTTCCCCCCATTTCCTGTGGAAAATTGGAGCCTACTCAAAATCCTGGTTGCAAATGCATTTGTTTTTCCTTACAAGCGTTCGGCTGCAAGATGCTAATGCTAAATAATCTTGACATTTTAATTTGCAGTCTTAGCTCAGCTCCAGAAGAGTTTCCCCTGTTCTAGTTTTAAAATTCTACATTCTGAGAATGAGGATCTTGGCGGCGAATGAGGCCGCCCTTATCTGATTCATAGAAACCATCTCTCTAGAGAAGCCGATCCCGCCTATGGGAATCAATTAAGCCACGTGGTCCACATACCCTGCATCCCCAGTGGGGTGATATCCTGGGTAAGCGGCCAAGGTCTCTGATTGAGAAATGTAGATTTCACAACTCAGCTCTCTGGGCGCTGTAATGAGCCATCTCATGGGATCCCGCAGCTCCTCTAACGCTAATAATCGTCCCTACCATTCAGATAGCCCTCAAGAGTTGGCCCATCAACGCTCATCTACGTATTACCGTCTCCTGTAATTCTCACTATAGACATTACCAATATTGTGTCTCCAACTCTGCAAATCAAAATATGGGCCTCACCGGAAAAAAAAAAAAAGAAAAAAAAAAACATGGAACGTGCTTAAAATCACAAAGCAAGTAAGGTCTTCTAAATCCAATTCTCTTCTGCAAAAACATTTGAGAAGGCATTTATATTGTAAAAGGTTATATTGTATGGCATCAAAGAAATTATCAGATAGTTAAAATATGCTAATTATAGCATGTATTGGTGATTAATCTGATTGAATTGTTTGCTTTTCGCCATTTATATATGTAAAAACATATGTATAAGTCCTGTATACATTCACAGTGAATCTACTTTTTTTGGTTTATTACCACAAATATGCTATTTGAAACCAGTATTTTAAGAAAAATTTTTGGAAGGGATTTTAGAACTTAAGATATCATGAATATGAGAGGGGTGTACATGTTTCATTAGATAAAAAATCAGACCTTTTGAGCTTGCAGTAGTATAGACCGTTGTAGTTGAGATGGGTTGGAATATTATTGGCCTCCTTGTTATGACAAAAACACATGACAAAAGAACATTAAGGATGAAGGAACATACATAAAAACTTTCAAGAAATCAGTTTGAAATTAAGTTGTCAACATTTACACAGTAAAAGTATCATGACTCCCAGTCACCTTTGCTCCATCCACTTGTTTGCCGTGTCCCAGGAAAAAGATCAGAAAGAACTTCTCTGAAATGTTACTTTATAAAATTTCAAAAGCACCTCTCTGAACTGCAACTCAACAGAAGGAAAAAAAATATCACTAGTCTAGTTCGCTTGGGACCTAGAAATCTTGAAATCTGGAGCAAAGGCTTTCAGCCACGGATTTGAACCTAATGCTGCAATGGAACATTTTCACTGAACTATTTCAGGGCTGCAGTTCTGAGTAGAAGGTAAAAAATAAATAGGACCCCGTGGTATGCGTTGCTCCACTGAGAACTTCAGGGAAGACAAATTTCATACCCTCTGGGGAATGAATGTCCATTTAGGAGTTCAACCCAGCATCCCCAGAGAACAAAGTCATTCCAGGACTAACTTCAAAGGGGCTCATCTAAACAGAACTTGCAAAGCAGTATGTAGCGAACACTCCAAATCAGTAGGTAACTTTAGTCAATTATACCAATGTCACTAGCTAGGCAATAAAACTGAAAATAATCCAATTTGGGGATTTCTATTGTTCCTTCTCTTACAAACAGGGGGAAAATACATTATTATCTGTGGTGTTGACGACTGAGATGAGAATCTTAGAAGTTCTGGGTGAGGCTTAAATCAAGTGCATTTAGCATGAACCAAAGTGGGGACCTGGAGCAGGGGTGACGGGGGTTCACGTGAACTGATCCTGATTCAGTTCAGATTACTTGCTTTAGTGTTTAATTAACGACCTTGTGACATGTATTGAAAAATAGCAATGTCTCCAACTCCCTTAACAGTGTCAAATCCAGGACTTCCCAGTCTCCGCCTCCAAGGTTCTGTTTAAATTCTAGTTCCATGAATTACAAAGGCGAAAGCTTTCTGTTACAGGGGTTAAAACATGTTTTTCCACCCCAGTGACTAAGTGTGCTGTGAAACAAAGAAACAAATATAAGAATGTGGAGTGGGGACAGGTCAGAACCTAATAACTGGGCAAGCTTGTCACGGCCACAATGCACACCGGATCATCTGAAGCCGTGCTTACATCCCCTGTAATAAGCACCCAGGAACAACAGACTTAAAAGAAGAGGCCCCCTGCAGAGACCTTGGCATCGGCATGAAAATTAAAGAACAGAGAAAAGGATAATGCTACCGGTTTAAAAAAAATAATTATCCATTGCCTTCACTTTTGTATTCTGTGAAAGGTTTTTAATGTCATTTTCTCAAAAGCATGCCTAATCCATTCTCAACCTGAAAAAAAATACACTTTACGTGGGAAGGAGGTAAAATATTTGCTAAATTACAAAACCCCTATGGGAAACCAGGCTCCTTCTAGCTGGCTGCCTGTTCCCTTCCACCTTCCAGCCACCAGTTTCGTTTGAGTCAAGAGTGCTAACTGTTGTCTCACAGAAGAAAATGAATTAGTAAATGATACATAAAGAGTCTGTGTTGTTTTGCAGTGCTAAAGGTATAAAAACATAACTACCCAAATTGCTACAGTACATTCAAGGGAAGCTTTTACACTTGAAATGGAATTAGGCGGTGTGGCTGGCATGATCACTTACTTCTAAAACCCTAGGAAGTATTCCCACTTCGAAAATCTTACTGAAGTGTTTTTTTTTCTTTCTTGTTTTCTATAAGCTTCTTCATCTTCTTTTCTTCCAAGCTCAATCATTTCAAATTTAAGTATTAAAAGAGTTGCCCTTTTTAACTGATTTTTTTTTTTTTTACTAATACTAAGACATTATTGCTTTCTTTCTTATATCTTATGGCAAATAAGAGTATTTCTACAGTGGCTTAAATACTATTGATTTTTCTGGATGTGGCTATTGTGGATAAACATATTGGAGTTACAGATAATTCAACTTCAAAATAGCGTGTAAACAACACGTGTTGCAGAGTAGCCCCAAACTGACTGTTAAAGAACCTGACAGAATATCAGTGTCCTATGCATTAAGGACTAACTAAAGCACCAAGCTACCAAGTGAGCTTGATTGTTTGTTTCTTGTCATCAAAAGACACACTGAAGATGGGGATGGGGTGGGGTAACATGCTGGGTTTGGAGAGAGGTGACCAAAACAAAAAACAAAACAAAACAAAAAAAAACAGAACAAGTTTTCTGTATGTTTTTCATACCTGAACTTCTTTTTCTAAAGTAGGAATAACTATAATATCCTGTCATGATGATATTATGGAAACTTGGTGACACCTTCCTCATAGAACAAATCCTAGAGTCAAGAAAAACTTGAACAAATGTTAGAAAGTCTGACTAGAGTTAGGATGTCAGAAACCAGGAGCTCTTGTGCCTCTCTCACCAGAACTCACTCGGAGCTGAGGACAACAGGGAAAGGTTGTGATGGACATGCAGAGGTAGGATGTATGTGTGACTGAGGGTTGAGTAAGCAGGGAGGCAGACACTGGCAGACACCCAGTGTCAACAAGGGCTTGGATTGTCTGGGCCGCTACGGGAATGGAGATAGGCAGATGGAACCTGAAGATTCCAGAAACTCTACGGATGAACACTGTTGAGTCATCCTCTCCCTGTGGCTCACGCAGTCGGTCTTCAGATAGTTCAAAGGTCAACCAGCTGTAGGAAAGCCTACATTGTTATGGAGCCAACTACCAGACTCCCCCAAACCCACCCTGGTTTCTAGAAACAATAGTACTTACTTGTCAAAGGATATGAGAGTGTGAGGTCAACCTAGGTCCCTGCAGTTCTTAGGTAATGCTTTTGGGATGGGATAAGCATCATTTTTAAAGTATTTTCCTTAATGAATGTCAAGATACTAGAGGAAAGATGGGAGGGGGTTTTTGTACTTGCGATATTCACAAAGAAAACAATCACAGCAAATAGCATGAAATATTAGTGTTTGCTTAAAATGGAAGATGAGAAACGAGCACTTTATTTTCTAAATTCTGTCAATATTTTTATTATTAGATTGTTATACAGCAGATAAAAATGCAAATATGATACAAATGGGAAGAAAGTAATGTGTGGTAAAGATGAAAAGAACGTAACAGAGTACCTGCTAAAATTCTTGTTTTGATTTCTGTCTTAGGCAGGGTTTCTATTGCTGTGATGAAATATCATGACCAAAGCAACTTGAGGAAGAAAGGGTTTGTTTTGCTTACACTTATGCATCACTGTTCATCACTGAAGGATGTCAGGGCAGAAACTCAGACAGGGCAGAAATCTGGAGGCAGAAGCTAAAGCAAAGGCCATAGAGGCACACTGCTTACTGGCTTGCTCCTCACAGCTTGCTCAGTTTGCTTTCTTATGGAATCTAAGACCATTTACCCAGGAGTGGCATTACCCACAATGTGAGAATCTTGACTAACATAATCAACCAAAAATCTACCCCTTGAAGCACACTGCTGATGGTCATGATAAATTCCCTCCCTCGACTGACATTCAGCTATGGTCTCTTTGTCACTATCATTTTGAAACAGAATTTTGCCTCTGCCCATCACTAAAATTGTAGAGCATTCTGGTGACTTAAATTCATTTATTCATTATATTACTGTCTATCACTAATATTCACTATATTAATATCTACCGCTGTAACAAAATACCTTTAAAAAATAATGTAAGTATAGAGGTTCTTTTACTAATGATTTTAGGTGTTTCTGTCTTGTGAGCTTGTTCTCTGTTTCTAGGCTAAGAAAGAACTTCACCAGAGCAAAATTGTTCATGTCATAGTAAGATGAAGAGCCAAGAATAAAATATATCCCCCAAGGGCATACTCTCCCCATAGATCCATTTCCTTCAACGATATGCTACCTCTCACACTTCAACCAAGCCCAACAACCCATCAAATTATAAAGTTATGCATGAATCAATCTATTGAGGAAACCAGAGCCCTTATGACCCAGTCACTTCCCCAAAGCCCCAACTCTAGCCATTTCCATCATTGAGTATCGTGCTCAGTGCATGAACCTTTGAGGAACATTTCAACTGTAAAACCAGACATGCACTTACTGTGTCAATTGAAACAAAAGTCTGAGAAAGCCAGTGGTTAAAAGAATGGCAGATGGGGTTATACTGTCTACAGATGCATTCAAAGGAAGAGTCTATGGTTTCACATTTGATATTTTTCATAATAATATAGCTTTAGGAAAGACCTTCAGATGATTAGCTCCAGTAGAATCCATTCGCTTGGATTATGCTCTATTCTGTACATCTTTCCTACAGTGTAATAGCCAACCTGTTCAGTCTTCCCATGGTGTTTGATCTTACAGCTTTCCATGGAAGACATCTCTATAGACAAGAAAAGATACCAGAGGGAAGGAGTACTAATTGGATGCTATTCAATAACAGTTAGGTCAACAGTTAGGCTCCTCTGAGTAAATTTAACATAATTGTGAGTACATTTATAATTAAGCAATTTATATACAATAATCTCCCCTTGTTTAACCACATCATGATCTTGCAGAAGAGATCCTGAAAAGACAAACAGGAAACAGAGTGATCCAGAGACAGCCTTTCTAATAGAGCAATCTTTATTTGCAAATAAGCTTTGATCATAAGATACAGTGAGAAACAGAGGGTGGCCCATCTGCCTTCAGCAACTGTGTAACAGTTGCCACTCAGCAGCTCCAAGAGATCTTGAAAGACAAACCTACTCTCTCTAGCCTGAACTTCTGAACAAAGGTTACACAAACATTACCTAGAATAGTTCTCAGTTGACCTCTTCCAAGTTCTTACCCCAGGTTTGAATTTGTCCTTCTATCTATTGCAGTCCTCAGTCGTTTATTCACTCTGGAACTTGAAGCTAAGAAATAAATAAAATCTTTCCTCTAATAAGTCTTTACAGACTTCACCCTGCACCAATGCCAGTAGAGTGTGTGAAGTTAGATTTTTGTGGTACTCCTCTCGAATGTGCCATGACTGTCCAGTGTTACATGCATGCAAACAGTGACAGTTCCTGTTCTCAGACTGAATGCAACTTCATCGGAGAGGCATCCTCAAAAATGAACAGAATTGGTGTGGGTGATCTGTCTGCCAATAACACATGGCTACAGATTTCATGACCTGGAGGCTCTTGAAACACCCCAAGAGGCCAAATGGTATTCATCAGCCCTCCTCGTTTATTTCCTCAGCCGCTATTTCCTCAGCCGCTATTTCAGCTCAGCAGATCTTTCAAGATCCCTAGGAGCTGCCGAATAAACATCCTCGTTTCCTACAGGAAATGGCAAAACAGTATAAAATGGCCAAATGTAATGCCCAAAAGGAGAGTACACCGAATGTTATTTTGCTTGGGAGAAGATATCACACTTAAAGTGAATATAAGCACACTTTTCTTACAAACAAGTAAACCTGCATTTGAAAGTCAAAATTCTTTTCAGCTTTGCTCTTCCTTTGGTCTCTTTTAGAGGCACACTGTTTTCTCATTTCAAAGGACCTCTGCCTTCATTGACTAGCTTGTCATCAACTCTCACACTATGAGAAAGAAACCTTGAGCAACCTACTGACCCCCACTCACTCCTATAGAAGCCTTTTAAGTATCAGGGCAGACACAGAGACAGGCTGTCTAGCGGATGCCCCCCCCCCATCATCTTTTACAAACCGGAATGAAAGAAGCTTTAAGAAACTCTTCTGGGACAGAGCTAGTATGAGACATAAGCACATTTCATATTCAAGTGAGCCGAGCCAATAGTCTGTGATTCCAGGGTTCACAGGAGGGAGCCAGAAGGCCCAATCCAAGGAGGGCAGCATGACTGATCTCTGCCCCAAGCTGCCACCCTGCAGAACCTGCCAGCGAATCTGAAATTCCCCTTAAAAAACAATTCTTCAGGGTAAGACGGTACTTATTCCTAAATACCCTCTATTTTAAAATTAATCCAAATGTTAGGAAAGGTAAGGTTATAATGCATACCTTATTTCTAAAACCATTTTTTAAAAAAGCTGTCTGGGGTTTGCCTTTTGGTTTTCCTTAGTGTAAATAAACCATTATATCGTTCTGAGTGGTGTTGACCTCATTCTGTGAACAGGGGACTACTAAGCACTACCCTAGACCGTTATGCACATCCATTCACTGTTGAACAAACATTTATGGAGATGAGACGTACTTGGTGCCTGACATAGCAGTACACAAAGCAGGCAACATCCCCACCCACCTGGAACAGAGTATAGCAAAGAGGCAGAAATTAAAGACAATAAGGAAATAGTTACCAGGTGGTAACAACATAAACTATAGCAACTTTACATAAATTAACAATGGCATCCAAATAGGCACAAAGACATTAGATAAATAGCCTTTCTGGAAGGAGAGTCAGGTACAGAATTCATTGACATTTTCTGTTTAAAAACCAACCAAACAAGCAATGAAAGCACCAGCTGTATAGCTAGAGGAGAGTGGAAAAGAAAACAAGCACTGAGTTCAAGTCACTGACACAGAGACAAAGGACTTGAGGGTCTTGGATGCTGGTATAGGGACCCTGGGGCGAGCTCTGCATGATGGAGCCTTGAATCTGCTGAAGCAGGCATGGTTCAACCTATGTCAGAAAAGCAGCACTGCCTTCTTGATAAGAAAAGATAAGGGTAGAATCAGGGAGTTTACTAGGGAGACTGAGGAAATAATTTTGAGAGGGCAGCTAAACTATAGCAACAACTTGGACAGGGTAGTCACAAAGAGGCAGGAAGTATGGCTTTCGCTGGAGATGCTGAGAAGATGGAAGGGATCGGTAGACAAGAGAAAACAAAGTTCAGAGTCTGGCATAGTAGATGCTCTGTATGTGTTAGCTTCTTGAATGAGACCTAGAAATGCGCTCATTTTGACTGTATTATTTCGTTAATACTTTTTTGGGTTTTTTTTTGTGTGTGTGTTATTTGGGGGGTTGTTTTTTTGGGTTTGGGGGGTTTGGTTGGTTGTTTGGTTTGGTTTTGTTTTTGTTTTTGTTTTTTTTTTTGGCTTAAAGAGATCCTCTGATATTGTTTATGATTTGTGCCATGAGCAACACTAATATATGGCTGGAAGCAGAGATTAGAAGTTGTACCATGCATTCCTTAGATATTAAATGTATGCTGAACTCATTAAAAGACAATTTAAAACTTGAACAGAACTCAAGACACTCAATTTTCAGAGGACTCAGTCCTCTCCATTCCTTGCTTGAGGGTGTGGTCACTTCAGCTGGTGCATGGTTTCCACCAAAGACTGGCTGCGTTGGGTCACAGCAAATTCAAAGGATGGAGATCATGAAAAAGACAGGGTGTTCTCCATGGCCCAACTGGCCGTTGGTTTCCCCTTTGCTTCTTCGCTGGCTTGACATTACGTTTTATTAGGGAGCATACTGTAGGTTAAAGTGTTTTTCAACAAATTTCATCTGATCCCAAAACTACCCAAAAAGATAAGGATGTGTTATAAAGACCATTTTATAGAGTAGAAAAGAGATATGTTTGATGACTTGATGAAAGTCATTTGGCAAAGAATACAGAATGTTCCCAAGAGACAAGACTTTTTAACCTCTCCCTTAGTGACCTTTCTCCTAGTGCATTTCTTGAAGCAGTAGAAGAGACAAAAGTCAAACACCCTTTCCACACAGCATATGTAACTCAAGTTTATTATAAAAGCTACACTGGCTGCACCATGGCTAACTTAGTGTTACACATACTGGAAGCAAAAGGAGCACAAACGTCTTTCTCTTGACTTGTACTGGGAGAGCATCAACAAATAAGCCCATCCTAACAGAAAGACAAAGTTTCCAAATTTAATGCTCAGCCTCTGAAACAAAGGCACTGTCTTGGCCTCCATAACCCCAAAACTGTGTCACTTTCTGGCTTCTCAAGCTTTCTCCCCTTTATGTTTCTTAATAGATAGTTTAGTATTTTGAAGAATGTGATTTTTTAGAGACTGGTCACATTCCACAGCAAGTAGAAGCCATGGATATATTTCAGATGTCAAAACAGAGACACTCATCGCCATCAAATCCCATCAGCATAATGAAGCTGGATGTGAAGAGAGCCAAAGAGACAGCTAGGCCAATGTTGCCCAAATCCTCCGCCTACAGGAAGTTATTTCCTATCCTGACTCAGGGAAAAAGTCTGAAGCTTAGTCTGGGCCAACAGAAGAGAAAGGAAAGGTGACAGATATGAAAATGATTTCCAGAAAACATGGGGTCATTTCTCGGACAGGCAGGTCATAGCCAGGCTCCTGTGTCTTTACCATTGCTTTCATATTATTCCACAGTTCACTCTCCTCCTTCCCACTCTGTTAGGGGCTCCAGTAGTCCATTTAACCCCTTATTCTCAGCATTCTCTAGCTGACTGCTATGGTCTAAATATTTTTCTCCCCTCAGTTCCCATATTAAAAAATCTCACTCCCAAGCTGCTGGTGTTCACTGCTATGGCCTTGGATGGGACTGGTGCTTAGGAAAGGATGCCTCTGGGAGCCCCCTCCCTCCCTCCACCATGGGAGAATGCACCTATCTATAAAACATAATACTCACACTTGTCAGATATTTAGTCTGCCAGTGTCCAGATTTTAGAGTTCCCATCTCTTACAACTTATGAAGAGTTGATCATCATAAGCTACCGAGTTTGTGGCACATAGGTCCAGTGGCCCTCTTACCCTGTTGACCTCTTTCTGAAACCTCCAGGCCTGTGGCCTTTGGGACACATCCTGATCTGGTTCCTCCCTGACCATCCTCTTTCTATTCTTTTTTTCCTTCTTAATCTACTTATAGAATCTTCTTATCCGGTGTCTCTGTTTAGCTCTTTCCCCCTCTCAGGGTGACAGCAATAACAAAGAGATTTAAAACCCTGGAGTCATCTCCCACAGCCCTATCTGAGAGATAAGCCACTTGCTCTTACTTGCAAATGTGTTTCCAGGATTTATCTCAGAAAACAAGTGGAACAGGCAAGGGTCAGAAGGAATAGTCTTGGTGTAGAAGCATGCATATTTTCATGCTTAATGAGGTTGTCTAAGGAATCAGTGAAAACTCACCAATTCACTGCCAGAATCTTCCCCAAGGACAGAGCAAATACTGAAAGTTTTTAACTCTATCACTGATGAACCAAATATGAATGGCTCAAGGTCCATAAAACTCCATATTTGAATTGATTGTCTAATAACCAGACTAACATAGCTGATCGGTCAAAAGCTAGATTGACACATAATGAAGAGCACGTCTCACCTGTTGTCGCTCTGTGAGGATCAGCATCTTTGTCTGACAGAGGGGTGATATAATTAATGAATCCCTAAAAAATAGAATTGAGAACCATGAAAGTTCCCTTCTTGTTATCTTGCCACCTCCCAAGGTCACAGCAGTGAACACCAATACCTTTGGAGTGAAAATTTTAATATGGAAATTGTGAGGAGAGAAACATTCAGAACAAAGCAAGGTATCCCACCCACATCAACAGTACAACCCCCCAGAACTGTGTCCCCTGGCCAGGAAAAGGCTTCACTGATTTGACACAAGTAGAGCTAAAACTCTTGCTTTCTCAAGAAACCATTCATTAAAAGTTAATGAGTAGTCCTTAGTATAGGAGTTGTTTTATTATTCATTGATACAGCGAGCTAAACTAATGGTATGAGTTACTTTTCCATTGCTGTGATAAAACACCCATAACCAAGGCAACTTATGGAAGAGTTTATCTGGGCTTAGGCTCCAGAGGGATAAATGTCCACCATGGCAGTGAAACATGCATCAAGTGGCAGGTATGACAGAGGGAGGAGGAAGCTGAGGACTCACATCTTGAACCACAAGCACAAAGCGAAGAGTGAGAGGGTGGCAGGTGGCATGTGTCTTTAAACTCCAAAAGCCTGTTCCCAAGGGGCATACTTCCTCCACCGGCTAAATCTATCCAAAGAGTGCCTCCAAATGAGTACCAAGTATTCAAATGCTGGACAAAAGGGGTGCTGGTATCATTCAAACTGCCACACTAACTGATAGCTGACTGTAGTACAAGAAATATAAACTAGAAATACTTTCTTCAACAAGAAATCGAGAGTTGGTTAAACATGCTCTCAAATGATCATACTGTTCAGATAAAACACTCTCTTTCCAGTATCTTAGATTTCAGTATAGAGGAAGAAGGATTACTTTTAATGCCAGGGAGGAAGGAGAGAGATTGAGTGAGAAAAGGCCATTGGATGTGCATTGACTTCCTTATTCATTCATTCATTCATTTGCTGGACAATTAACTTGCTCACAAAGCACAAGATGTGGGAGAAATGATTCTGACAAACCATATGGTCTGAGCCAGTTGCCTGTGTCTCAGCAGGAAAGCATAGAAAAGTGAAAAGAAATGAGAATACTGCAATGGGAGCTGTAACTAGCATCCTCCTATGTCTCAAGACATGCTAGGGCTTTCTTTATCCTAGGGAGAAATCCCTAGAATATGACCATGGTGTTTTCACCACTTACAAAAACAACAAAATAAAATCCAGTTGTTAGCCAAAGACAATCGTGTTTGAGTTACCAGGAACCTGTCTCTACAGAAAGGGAAAAACCCTGGGATACCTGAACACACACTGATAATTCTGCTGGCTATGGATGTGACTTCAGTCTAAACACTTGGTAATGTATAAGATGTGATAATCCTCTTTACAAAAGCCAGACAAACATATGCGCCCATATTGAATCCCTAAGCTTCGTGATTGACAGGCCCTAATGTAGGGTATTTAAGACCACTGAAGTGGAGCCAGAGTTGTGGTTACACATAATAAAAGGTAACTCTCCGACGATGTCACAGAAGCAGAAGTATCATATCCATATCTCCTGATTCATTCACCTCAATCATCAAAAACAAACTCACTGATAAATAATTTTAAATGGACTGAGTTGGCTCTGCACAAAGGGGAAATCCCTTATAAACCATTAGAGCACAGTTCTTTAAAAATAAAAGCCTCTAAGATTCTATAATTTTGTGTGGTGATTTTGTTTTAAAAATTCATCTTTTCCTATAGCCTAGATAAGTTTCAAAAAATTAAATGTCTTAGTCCATTGATATGGCTCCCTGGAGGTATTTACATGCAGACCTGAATACCTGAGTTTGATCCCTAGACTCCGCATGGTGGCAAGAGAGAATGCACTGAGCTCCACACAGGGACTGTAACACTGATGTCCTGCATGTATTTATTCATAGACAAACATATACAAAAATGAATAAAATAAAACAAATGTCTTGCTTAGCTTACTGATAGGCTTATTTTCTTACTTTTTCATTCACTTGGTGAAAAATTTATCATGATGTGCTAGGCATTATATTTATGAAGGCAGGCTGAAAGCCATAGTCCCTGCCTTCAAGAGTAATTGTCTCACAGGGTTTTACCAGGTGGCCCCAGTAGAAATGGGTCTTAAGGAAGACAATATCGTTTATCTTGGCCATGAGTATACCAGAGCAAGATAACAGATAAAGTAAGAATGTCCAGGGGCTTAAGGGAAGAACAATTAAGACATTCTCATGTTTAGGGCTTAGTTAAATTACACCTTAATTTATGCTTTTTTCTAGCATTATATCACACACACACACACACACACACACACACACACACACTACACACACACAGCCTTTTTATTGTTTGGCAGTTTCATACATCTGTACAATAATTGTTAGTCCTTTCTAACCCTATTCTGCTTCGTCATGCCCTCCCTCTCTACTGGCACCCTTCTTTTTTAACAGTCTCTATGTGGGCTCCTGAGTTTAGTTAGAGCTACTTGGCCTAGTGTAGGTTGGAACTAATTCAGTGGGACACAGGCGACTATCAACCATTGGCAGCTATGCTACAGAAGAAAGTGACACTCCCTCCCCAACCAAGCTTTATATTGAGTGTGTTGGGTTTTGAGGAAAGGTTAAAAAACAGGGAACACTAAATGTGGGATCTAAGCAATCTGCTAAAGCCTTCCTAGAGGCTTTATCTCTGAGCTGTGTCCCAAGGCTGGTATGAGAACAGTCTTGTCTTTTCAGGAAGGAAAATCCAACTGTGAATACATCCTAAAAGCAGGTATATAGGAAGAGCCATAAGGAGAGTATATAGTTATTCTGCTGCACAGATATCCCAGAATCACCACAAAAGAGGCATGATGCATGAACATAAAATGTGACTTCCATTACAACAAAGAGAGACAGCATTCATTTTCTGTCATGAGATAAAGAGCGTGTTCTTAGCACCTTTCTATCCCGATACCAATGTTCTTAGCAAGAATGATCTGATGGAGGTTTTTTTCTTATCCTAGAACTGATATCGAAAGGTGAAGGATGTGACAGAAATGACCTGAATTCAAGACAAGGGGAAATGGGCTTGGGGTTAAGGACAATGCTCTATCAACCATTTGGCTTTAGAGCTAGTCTTGCATGAAATTTTCCTAAATGAGCTGTAGAACAGAGGGGAAATGAACCCCGAGTTGCCTTGAAGCAGACCCAAGACACCTCAAGTTAGTGCCACTGCTCCTCCAACATGGAGCGACCAGCAGCCAAGAAATCTCACAGATCTCATAGATCTCGTGAAAATTGTACAGAGCTAGTGGCTTTACTTTTAAAATTGCAGAAAAATCCCCTACCACTGCCCCCATCCTATACGACTAGGATACGCTCTGCCTCATTGGCTGGGAAAACAGAGGGTTTTTCATCCATGGCAACTATTTTTTATGATTATTAGTTAATATTAATTTGTTTGCAGACCTAATTGTACACTTTGGTAAATTTTGAAACACATATGATTTTTAGATAAACACTACTCTAGAAGAACAAACAGAATATTCTCCAGTTCTTCATACCCTGAAACCTCTCCCCATTGCCCTTCCCACTCAATTCCCATCCACAGAGTAAGGAATTCTATATGCATAGAAAGTGTAAATCTATATAACTTAATGACATTAAGTAATGCAATACATACTTTCTGAAGCTAGTTTCTCTCTTCCTCATACTTCTTCTTTCCATTGGTGTTACAGGACGGTTCACGCTCTGTTCCCTTTGTGTGACTATATTCCACTCTACGACTAGCCACGGTGCTTTGCACATCCTTCTGGGTTGATTCTAGCTCTATACTGGTAATAATAAAGCTACTATAAATACACTTAACTAATGTTTTATGAGGGACAAGTGTGTTAATTTCTTTGGGTCAGTATTGGAAAGGATCAAGAAAAGGAGCAGGATGATGCTAACAAAATCACTTATAAAAGTCAAAGTGTTTTCCCTGCTTTGGAAGCTATAGCATTTAGCCTTTCATTAATGATAGATGACAATGGGAATTGCTTCACAGTGTCAGCAAAACTTGCTGTCAATCATTCTTTCAATTGTATCCATCCTGGGAGATACTATTGCTTCTCACTGAGGTATTACTCTACAATTTCCTAATAACTAATTGAATTCATGAGTTTTCATGTTTATTTCTATTCTATTCACTTTCATTGTAAAGTATCCATTAAAATTGTTTTTCCAATTTTAAACCATTTTTTTATTATTGGCTCATATGGATATTTTATGGTTTAGTCTCTGTTCTGAATATAAGACTTGTCCATTAGACATTTTGTAAATGCCTTCTTCCACCCTTGGCTTGTCTATTTAATTTTTAGTGGATCTCCTGTTTAATATATGAGAGAGAAGGTTTACTTAATATTTTTCCATTCAATGTCCCACTATCTTAGACTATGTGTTAAGAATATTTCTTTATTGAAATACTTGAAACATTTGTCACACATCAATCGCAGAACTCATGAGACAGTTGCTCCATTAATCCACTTGTCTAGCTGTAGTCCATACTGCCCTGTTTCCTTTAGGGCTGTGGTAGAGCCTGAAGTCAGATAAACTAAATTGTCTAACATTGCTCTTCCAGGTGCTTTATACCTTTTCCATAAATGTTAGAATTAAGTTCTTATTTCTATATCAATCCTGATTTTTAATCAATACTATATTCGATTTTTGGAGAGAGTGATCTATTACATCCATCATTGAATGATCCAATTTTCCTTATAAAAGTCATATCTTATTTACTTATCAAAAAGGAGATTAAAGAGAGGGTGAGAGGGAGACTTATCATCTCTCTCTGTGTCTCTCTGTGTCTCTCTCTCTCTGTCTCTCTCTCTTGTCTCTCTCTCTGTCTCTCTCTCTGTCTCTCTCTGTCTCTCTCTCGTTCTCTCTCTGTCTTTCTCTGTCTCTGTCTCTGTCTCTCTCTCTGTCTCTCTCTCTGTCTCTCTCTCTCTCTCTCTCTCTCTCTCTCTCTCTCTCTCTCTCTGTCTGTCTCTCTGTACAATAGCCATACCAATGCACCCTCAGTATCCATGAGGAATTGATTCCAACCTCACTAGGATACTAAACATCTTTCTACATAACTGGCATTATATTTATGAGTGTGAATAACATGTGTGCAACCTGCAATTTCCTTTAAGTCTTCTCCAGATCACTTGTCATTCCAAATACAATCTGCATCTTGCAAACAGCTGTGCTGTATTATTTAGCAGATAATGACAAAGTCTGAACATGCTCAGCACAGATGCAATTCCTTTCTCAAATGCTTTTGATCCACCATTAGTTAAATCCATGGATACAGATGCATGGACACAGAACCCCAAATGCACACACATGTAGCTTTTATATACTTAATCTGTTTTTAAAACAGTATTACAAATAAACAAATTTCACTCTAATCCTTGGTCTTTCTGCATCCCACAAATGTTGTTGCTGTTTGTTTGTGTGCTCACTTTTTTGTTTCTTTTGTTTGTCTGTTTGTTTGCTTGAGACAGGGTTGCTCTGTGTAGCATTGACTGTCCAGGACTCAGACTGTAGATCAGACCACCTCTGCCTCCCAAGTGCTGGGATGGGAGGAGTGCACCAACACTACACCACACCTGTTCAGTTATATATTTAGGAAATCATAGTCAAATTTCCCTTCTGATTCTTATTTGACCCATTGACAAGTGTGCCACTTAATTCCCAAGTACTCTGGGCTTTTCTAAGCATCTCTGGCTCCTTGATAATAATAATTTTCTGGCTCCCTTAATAATTTTAATTTTTCATTCAAATTTAATTATATCACTTCCTACTCTTTTTCCTTTTAACTCCTACTCTATGCCTCCTTACTTCCTTGGAAATTCATGGTCCATTTTTATTATTTTTGTTTTATTTATACGTGTGTGAAAAGTGAGGAGAGATTAGGGCTAAGCTACATTGTTAATTTATAGCTCAGCATATGAATGTTGCTAAATATTCTGTGAAATGTTGAAAAGAAGGTTTCTCACTATATCCTTAATAAGTGTTGATTTAAGCTGGGTGGTTTTGTTCAAATCATATAAGCACATGTGTGGGTTGTGTTGTTTATACAATCATCATCATGTGCCAGTATACATGCTGTGAATTTAAAATTCGTTAGTCTTTTGCTACAATTATTTGTCTTTTAAATAGAGTAACAGATGTAGAACCTTTTCTAGTATTTTTTTTCTGGCACTGTAGACATTGCAACCTATGCAGATTTGAATTCATGCAGGTCTGAATTTCCAGGCAATATCTTTCAATAGCAGTTTTAAGCTATTATCTCAGGTAGAGGTAATAAACACACACTTATTCACTTTAATTGTTCCTGTAACAGAAAGAATCAAAGCTTTGTGGTGCCTGAATTTTGAGGTGTTACTCAGTTCCCATCATGATCAACATTCACCAATAAAACAGATAAGCATGTCTTTGTCGCCATGCCTCTGGTGTTTTAGAGACCCCTGCATTTTGCATGTAGGGATTATTGTTGTGATGGATAGGTTTTGATTTTGAATCAAAAAGAACAGAGGCCAGGTGGAAGAAGGAAGGGTGAGAAAGAGACTTGTTTGGATAGGCCTCATAGGCTGATGCCATCCTTCCCTTGGAACGTGGAGGATACGGCTTTCAGACTCTGCTTAGGCCAATCACACGATGTGTTACATCGCAATGACTCATTAAGCATGCTTGTGTGATGGATCAAAGTGGAAATACTAAAGGTTGTGCAATTGTTTGTAATTAGTGTGAATACTAATAACTCAAGAAGACAAGGAAAGGAGTTCACTTGAGGACTAAAAGCAATGGTTTTCTAGAGGAGATGGTTTATGCCAGACTTTGTGCATATCTTGTGTGAAAAACATTTGAGCACACCAGTTCCCTTCTCTTGGTCCCCTGATTCTATTTAACGCTTGTTCCAGAACATTTTACAGCCACTCAGCAGCTAGCATTGATTTCCTTGCCTGAGCTGAAAAAAAATGATCACACAATGTTCTCTTGCTTAGAGTTTCAAGGAGAAAGTATAATTATGTTCTTGAAATGTTTCAATTTTATTTGTTTTATAGCCATGGCCACATAAAAAACATTTATTTTTAAGGAGAAAGGAACTTCTCTATTCTTTCTTCCTAATCAAAAAGCATATAGTGTTCTTTAAATGGGTGATATAAGTAAATAATGATGTATCATTTCTCACAGGGGCTTGACTGATTGGATCATCTTTATATAAGTTAGCAGACATCAGTTAAAGAAAAGACATGGATGCTGTTTGGACAAAGTGGACAGGGTTCAGAGATGCAGTGCTTCTTAGGGTTTCTCTTGCTGTGGTAAAACATCACAACCAAAAGCAAGGTGGGACAGAAAGGATTTATCTAAACTTACAATTCTTAGGTCACCAAAGGAAGGCAGAAACTCATGTAGCCCCAGAGTGCTGATGCAGGCACCTGCCCAAGCACAGATAGCAGAGTGTAGCATATTCTTAGACTTGTGTCCTATGTGGATGTATAAATGCTACTCGTATCAATTACTATAGCCTTAATAGACTGTGAAGTTTCTGTGTTTAAATTTTCAACTTCAGGCAATTAAAAAGAATAACAAACTGCCCTCAGACTTTTAATCCTGATATGGGAAAACTCTTTTTGTTTTCATCTTAAATCAGATGCAAGTTGGAAGAAAAAGAAGAATTTCTCAGAGCCGGAGATGAAACAGCACAGATAATGCCTTTCTGTTCCCTGTAACACGTTTTTCTAGTTGCGATTTGGTGTCAGCGGAGGACAGTTCCATCTTTTGGGTTGCCTCAACTCTGGCATCATTGTCGACTCTTATGTTTTGTAGCTAATCAATCTCAGGAAACCCTATTGCTTCAAGTACATCTAGAATTCTTACAAGGGCCATTGCTGTCATTAGCCATCTACTGTCTTCTCAGCAGATTCCTTCATTAGCCTGTTTCCAATTTTTACTTCTCTACGGCTAAGAGTCAACCCAACATCTGCGTCAAGCATTTTAAAACCAGTGGAGATCTGCTCAAAAGTATGCAATGGTTTTGTTTGTTTCTTGTTCATAAAAATACAAAACCCAATAAATCTCTGGACCTAGATGCATGGCTTCTATCAACTGACAGCTGACCCCCAGTGTCATCCCAGTGGGTGGTGCAGAGTCCAAGCTATGCTTGCATACACAGAATAGGGTACTTTCTACATCTAGAGGGTGATGGGACTTTATGAGGCCAAAAAGTGTTCCTCTCTCCTATGTGAATGCCTTCTTCCCATTGATGAATAATAAAAAATTCAGCAAGGCCATATAACTTTAATTTTCGTTAGATAACAAAAACATATATTACTGTACTGGACATTTCTGTATTTAAAAATATGTGAATGTCTCTTCTTGCCAATGTACTTGAGCAGATCAGAGGCAGTAAAGAGAAAAGAAAGTACAATAAAAATCTTACACAGTAAAGACTACAAACTTTAGCTGAAACATACTTTTATGAAGGGCCCAAACTAAAAATATTCACATTAAAAATGTAATGGCTATGTAAAAATTTAATATAAAAATAATAGTGTATGTTTATTGTAGTAATTCGAGGAATGCAAATACCTAAATAAATATAGTTTTTCATTTATTTTTAAATTTTTATAATCAAAGTATTTTTTAAGACAAATAACTGTCTTCCCCTTCCAAAATCCATGGTTTTATACCTTGGCGTGTACGTCATGCTTCTGCTGAACCGTGGTTAAATTATAACAGACTCCAGTGGAAAAATTAATTAAACTTTAGACTGAATTCCATTGTTTATTTAGGTTAAGGATGTTTGTCAAAAACTAATTGTAGATTTCTGTAACATATTTGAATATGAATATTCTATTTAAAAGATTAAATATAAAACATATAATCTCTGATTATGTCTGTAAGTCTGACAACCCAGCTTACTGAGCAAGACTGGCAAGCTCACACACTCTCCCACGGGAAGAAGTAAGATGCTTTTTCTCTAATACAAATTTGCATAAGCATTTTCCTGGATTTATTCCCTCTTTCCTTCTTCTGTCCTTCCTTTCTTTCTTCTTTTCCCTTTTATATTCAAACTCTAGAAGGAAGCTAGCTGCTATGATCTGAGATTGTTGAAATCCTTGCTCTATGACAGACACTGTATTCAGTGCACACAGGCCATGAATTATTTCCTAAAAGCAGTCCAAAGAAGCTGAGTGGTTTACAGGTAAGAGAGCTGAGGGTTGAGAATGTTAACTCTCGCCCCTGAGGCATACAACACTGGAGGGCAAGGCAGCATGAGGAAGAGTGCCATGTGGTATTTAGAAGCTTGAAAATCTGTAGTCAGCCAAAACAGGGTTCAAGTCAATGAATGTTAGCAACCAATTGTCTCACCCTCATTTTAAACAATATTAAATAATGTCTTTAGACTCCCAGTAAGAGCTAGAACTTATTCAGAAGGAATTTCCAAGACTCGGATAATCTGTTCAAATAAACACTTCTCTGCTTTAAAAGCAGTGTCTACATAACACCACTTCCAAGTTCTAATTGATTTTTGGTCATTTTTCATATTTTAGTAACTGTGCTATAGTTTCACCCACTCCACAGGTCTGTAAGCGGGAGGCAAAGGCAGGGAGATTACTAGCTCAAGACCTGCCTAAACTACACAGCCAGTTAGACAGCTCAGATCCTGTTTCAAATGAAAAATAGAACAATGGTAAATTCATGCTTGTCAAGCAGAAGTCAAGTTCTACAAAAGGATAAATAATAAATTAAGTTATATATGCTACATATTAAATAAAAATCATGTTATATATAAACATATATGTGTACACACACATATATATGTAAGAATCTAAAACACACATATGCACACACTTGTAGACACACACACACATATTCTTTTACTGAAAATGTATATATTTTAGTGAAAAGGTCTCCTACATAGTCCAAGTTGGCTGTAGCCACAGCTTCCCAAATGCTAGCTAGGTTCCTAAACATGTACCACCATGACCAGTTAAAAAAATATTTCTTTTCTAAAATACATAAAAATTACTAGTTCTCTTCCTTCCTCCCTTCCTTTCTTCTTTTATCTGTTCCTTCTCTTTCCTTCTTTCTTTCTTTTTTTTCTTCCTTCCTTCCTTTTTTCTTGTCTCCTTTTGTCATTTTGGAACATGAAAAAAATGGCCACAGTAAGAAAGTTGCCCAAGGAAACAGAGCAGAGCACAACCCTTTACACTCACCTCTCAGTAAGTCACATCCTAGTCTCCTGAAGCCACTTTAGAACACAAGAGTTAAAGCGGACATCAAGAGTGTCCTGGCATTAGAACCAAGGCAGAAGTTAGAAGACTGGAACCATATAGAAACTGAGCCAATGGGCATAGTTGAACATACTTAGAAGTGAGGGGAAGTCATCTTCATCGATCAAACAGTTTGCGCCCTAGGAAGGAAAACAAGTTCTAGCTTCTGTGCAAACACCATCAGGTCAACAGTAGCTGCCTGGAGATCGTGTTCTCTTTGAACTCAGTCATGGACCATTGTGAAGACTTTATATCTCACGTGCACATAAAGTAGAAAGGGGAACCACACATTTCCAAGCTAATGGCTGTGTTATGGGGTCCACTTAGATTTAATACAACTCAAACACCAGGTCAATGCAGATGACAAAAGTTTATTGTAATCAATCAGGGCCACAGAACAGACTTGAGAGCTGAACTGCAACCCCAGGCCAGAATGGTCCAGAGCTTTTAAGCTTAAACCATGAACATTTGTGTCAAGTTGCAGTTATATTTTTTCCACCAATCAGGATTTAGGGATGGGGTACTTCCTTAGGAACATATCTTTGTGATACACTTATCCTATTCTCATTGGTTGGTTTATTCAACCAGATGGGGGCTTCTTGCCTAACATTCATGTCTCAACTTGCCACCAGGATGTCAGTTACCCAGGGAGATCTTGGGACTTTATTTAATCTCTACTCAAATGGAAGTTTTACTCAATATGTTTTCAGTTTGGTTTCTTCTTACAGCTGCAGGAGAAAGAAAAAGACAAACAGATTCTGAGACCTTGCTCTGCATCATGTGCTTCACACACATCCTCTGACTCCATTGAAATAAAATTTAGAAGCTACATATAGCTATGTATAGGAGATAAAGAAAAGCTTTCTCTGAGCAAGTATCTGATTGCCACTTGCTAAAAAGGGAGAAGAGGGTAAGAGTCATAACAGAGACATAGGAAAGTGAAGGCACTAGTATGCAGTAACTATTTACACACCCTGGTAAAGTGTAGTTGGTGCCTGTCACTCAGGAAGGACCTAGGTATTCAGTGTCCTCATATGTCACTATTTCCAATACTTCCATCATCCCTTACTCTTGGGTGTGAAGTACAGTATGGATTCTAAATTTTCTTCTTTGAGATATTCTTTTAAAGATGTTTTCCCTTTGCAAATCATTATAAAATTCAAAGGAGCTTTACTCAAACTTTCTCATTGCTCCTCCTGGACTAAGAGGTTATTTTAGAACAACATAGAAGAAAACACGCTCACCTAGAAGGACAGAATTTATTATCAGCTCTGTTGGTACCTAGACCTGCATTTGTCTTAGTCATGTTTTTCCTCTGGGCCTTTGTTTACACCACAAAAGAGCTGGACCCACAAATGCTGTGATTTTTCCAAGTTCATATTCTACTCAATAGAAAAAGTCAAAAAAGCTTTACTATATTAAGCCTAATAACAACTAATGCTGCTGGGAAACAAAGAGTAAATATTTCCTTTGTTTCTTGTTGTTTTCCAAATCATGAGAACTATTTCAGGACTTGTTTGTCTCCTGCTACCTGAAGCCTTTATTAGAGACAGAAACCCAAAGACAAGCAAGCATTCATACAGTGTTCACATACCAAGCACTAAAATGGAAAGAGGGTTATTTAAAGTTGTATCTATCAAGCATGAATCTGCTCTACATTTCTGAATAATGATAGTACTTAAGTTAAATATACGGCACCAAGTAACAATGTTCCTAAAAGTTATGCAGATAAATTTCTGAGGACAGTAAAAATGGTAGTTACTTCTTGTGGTACCATGGAGTTAATCAGAGTAGCTCCATGCATCAAAGAGTGTGGGCTGGCCTTCAAACGGGAAGTCATGATTGGAGACAGGGGAGAATAAACAGGGAGGAGGTGATACAAGATGGACCACCATTAGCAAGCTCAGAGATTGAAAAGTGCACAATATAATAAAGAAGAAAGCTTTGCTTGGGATGAAATAACGGTTCCTGGAAGGAAGTAGTGGGAGACAAAGGAGTTAGGCATTTATTTTTAACATTCAATGTTTTCTAATTGAAAAACAAAATTCAACCATTTTTCAGATTATATATTAATTGAATATCAGGTAAATTGGGAAAGAAAAATAAGAGCTGCTGGAGATGAGGAGGATTAGAACCACTTCCAAGATCCACCAAGAACTAACAAGTACCCAGACTGGTATGATTACAGTCACAATAACAAAAGTGGGACAGATGTAAGAAGTGGTAGTAATCACAAGAGTCACTGTCTAGTGCATGTTTGCTATGCACTATGCTGAAAAGACATGAAGAAGTCATTTAATGCCCACAATAGTCCAAGAATGTGAGTTTTAATGGATTCAGTTTCACATATACAGAAAACAAGGCAAAGAAAGGTTCTAAAGGATACCTAAGTTCCCTGCCTATGTTTCTAGAGCCACCTTGCTTATCTATTGTGTAGCATTGCTTCTCTGCAGAAATGAAGCTAGCATGCTGATGGATGCTCCTCTTGGAGAACCATGACTTGTATCAGAATGAGTAAAATTATAAATGGATATGATCATACTGCCTAGTTGTCAACTTGACTGGATTGAAAGTGGCCTGGGAAATTAGCAAGCCTCATTTCTGGTGTTCCTGTGAGGACATTTCCAGAAACAATTGATCATGGGGGCTGTGATATGATGAATGGATTAACTCATTGAAAGATTTCCATATAATGGCATTATTGACAGGTGATAAAAATGAGATGTGGGACATTTTGGAGGAAAATATCACTAGAAGTACATCCTTGAATGTTTTATCTTTCCCTAAGTTCCTGTCTCTAATTCTGGTTGATGGAATTAGCTCCTTCCACATAATCATACCACCAAGCACAGGCCCAGGAACACAGAGCCAAGGACAGAACCCCCTGAAACCATGAGCCAAACTGAATCATCTTTCCCTTTCGTTGTTTCAAGAAACATAATTTATAAAAATAAATGCCCCTGCTTACACAGAGCATGTTCTCACTTCTTTAGCTATTCTTTAGTAATTGATTGGCTCCACTGACCAAAGAGCAGTTTTACTCACCCACATGAGTCAGGAGTTCCTGTGTAAGCTATATAAGGGAAAGGGGTTCCTACCCAATCCCCATTCTATGATGGCTAATTTTGATCTATATGTAGAAAGGTGTTAGGGTAACCTTTCTTCACATTGTGTGAAGGTGTGTCTCTGTATCTTCATTTGTTAATTCTGTACCAGCAGGATTCTGGTATTGTCGTTTCTATGACCATCACCTGGTTTTCTACTTTGTAAATATTCATCCTTCCTTACCTGCCTAAAGGCAACCTAGAAATGGATCAGAGGTTGTCTCGCTACTGATTGGTTAAAATAAAGATCTGACAGCCAATAGCTTGGGAAGGAAGGAGGAGGTTAGAACTTCCAGGCAGAGGAGTGACACGGGGAAAAAAGCAGAAGCCAGAGAATCAAGAGTGGACATGGAGGGGAACAGACATGGAACAGAGATGGATAAAGCTAGCCACTTGGTAGTTGGTCAGAAAGTTGGGTTAGGCTAGCTGGGAAACTGACCTAGCAAAAGGCCTAAGCTTTTGTCATTACCACTGGTGAGTCTGAGAAAGTCCCGCTATGAAAATGAAAGTGGTTTTCCTACAAGAAAGCTAAAGATGTCCATAGAAAACCCTCCTAAGTTTCTCTTAACCAGTCAAACTGGCTCATGGACATTCCTTTCTGATTCTGTAGCATAAACCCAACTTAAGTAGAACCAGTGACAGGGAATACCACATTCCTGTAGCAGGACATGCCACAGTAATCTGTTTTGGTGGGGTATGGGGATAGTCTCCCACTCTAACTTACTATTTCTCAGAGCTGAGATTTAAAGAAATAAGCAGTTCCAGTTCCACTGTGGAATAACCTATCAATAGTCTATATTTACACAGTCACCATACCACTTTCTCATTTATTTTAATGCATCTGTTATTACTAGGAATACAATGATGCAAGCAACAGGAAACAGTAAAATAAAGAAGTGTATGGAATGATTAAAAATCAATCTCTAATAGCTGTCTTCTTAGAAGTCTGCCAGAGCCTGACATATACAGAGGCGGATGCTCACAGCTAACCATTGAACTGATCATGGGATTCCCAATGGAGGAGTGAGGGAGAAGACTGAAGAAGTTGAAAGGGTTTGCAGCCCCATGGGGAGAGCAACAATACCAACCACCCAGATCTCCCAGGGTCTAAACCACCGGCCTGGGAGCACATAGGGAGGGACCCATGGCTTCAGCTGTATATGTAGGGGAGGATGGCAATGTCGGGCATAGGTGGGAAAGGAGGTCCTTGGTCCAGTGAAGACTGGATGCCCCAGTGTTGGGGAATTCGAGGGTGGGGAGGTGGGAGTGGGAGGGTGGGTAGGGACAAATCCTCATAGAAACAGGAGGAGGGGGGATGGATGGGGGTTCCTGGATGGGGGAAATGGGGAAAGGAGATCACATCTAAAATGTAAATAAAATATTCAATTAAAAAAAATCAGTCTCTAGGAATTGAAATAAATCCCAGCTACATAAAATTCATAATGTGGGTCATTGCCCTAACTGCAGTCTACCTTCAGTTCCTTGTCCTGTACTCTAGGTCTCTCACACCTAGAGCAGTGTTCCAAGCAGTGAAATTCAGTGCAGCAAAGAGCACTGAAAAAAAAATTTCTGAATTTTGAAAAGCTAATCTTGGCATCAGGTGATATATATTACTTCATGTTCCTCCTTAGGGAAATATTCTCCCTGTCAAGGTTATCAGGAAATATTCTCCCTGCCAAGGTTATCAGGGAGTGTCTTCTCTGCCAAGGTTAATGATTCTATGATAATCAGAGACAGTACAAATCCAGGAGGCAAGGGTATGTCTAAAGTCCTTAGAAAAATGGTAAATGCTGTAACCTTCAGGACAGCCGTTAAGGCTGTGGGAAGGAACTCTGAAAACATGAGTTCAAAACATGTAATTTCTCAACTATGCAAAATATAAGGATGCAATGTAAATTAAATGAGGAGCTTCACAGACCTAAAAGAACAGAGGCAGCTGCACTATGAGCCAGCTTGTGAGAAAGATACAAAGGCAGATAGATAGATACCTGAGTTCAAGGTCAACCTAGGACAGAGCAAATTTTGGGCCCAGTTGTGGTAGGAGCAGTTTCAGAGCCGGATCTCGCCCAGCTAGCTTATTGTCTGTGCTTACAAAAGCAGGCAGATCTCTGTATTCATTGCAATGGTAAGAAAAAGGTGCTTGTTATCTTTTCCTAGGAGTCAAGGGACTAAAGTCAAAAAATTCTAATTCATGGAATAATCAAGAAGGAACCAAGGATAGATAATTTGATTGATATGTAAATGACAGACTTGGCTTTGGTCTGTGAGAGCTGAGCTAGCTGGATGAGCTGACTGGAATCTCCATAGAAACCTATCTCAAGCAGAACTTAAGGCTGTCAGCTTATACCCCATGATTCACTTCAAGTAGTTATTTTAACTGATCCCAAACACCTCTTTCTCAAAACTTCTGTCCAACCTGAAGCTGGTCCTTGGCAACATAACCTACCTTAAGGTCTTAGAAGAGATGCTTTCATGTATTAAGCATCCAAACAGCAATTCTCTCAACCTGAGGGTAGTGACCCTACTGAAAGGTTGAATGACCTTTTCACATGGGCTACCTAAGACCACCAAAAAACACAGATATATATATATTACAATTCATAACACTTAACAATTACAGCTATGAAGTAACAATGAAAATAATTTTATGCAACCCCATAGGAAGAACAATAACAGCAATTAACTGGAACCTCCCCCCAAAGCTCCCAGGGACTAAATCACCAACCAGAGTACACATCAAGGGACCCATGGCTCGAGTCACAGATGTAGCAGAAGATTGCCTTATCTGGCACCAATGGGAGGAGAGGCCTTTGATCCTGTAGAGGCTCAATTCCCCAGCATAGGGGGGATGCGCTAGGGTGGTCAGGTGAGAGTGGGTGGGTGGATGGGGGGAGCACCCTCATAGATGCAGGTGGAGGGGGATGGGATAGGGGGCTTACAGAAGGGAAACCGGAAAGGGAGACAACATTTGAAATGTAAACAAATAAAATAACCAATAGAAAAAAAGAAAATATTTTTTATTTATTAAAAATATTAAGTATTAAAGGGTTACAGCATCAGGAATGTTGAGAACTACTAGGCCAGACTGTCTGAGAGTCATTATCCATGGATAGCATTGTACAGTTATAGGTCCAATGTCTGCTCCATCACAGGGCTCAGCTGCTCCAGGAGGCAAGATTTGGGAAGTCTGAGGGAAGCACAGTCTGAGACTTGTGACAGACAAAGCTGGTTGGTGGGGGTCGGGGGGAGTCCCCAGGCCTGTGACAAGGCCAGGCCATCTGGTTCTCAGGCTCTTGGACACCCAGGTGCCACTGGGAGTCGCAGAAGAGCTAAGAATAGAATGGGGGCTGGTGGGCTGAATCTAGCCCAGTGCTGAGGGGAAAGGGGGTGGGAACTCTGGCTGTTCCCTTGGGGGCTGGGAAGTCCTGGCTTGGTGGCAGCAGGCTTAAGTTTGGACTTGGTGGTAGCCATGGCTGGGATCACAGAGTGGCCTGCTACAGGAGATTAGATGTAGCTCTATAGGCTACATCCATAGGCCTTCTCCATAGCTCTCCACATCGGATCCCAATGAAAAGAAGCAGTCCATTATCTAAAAGCATTTATTGTCATGGCAGAAAGTAGATGAGTAAAACCATACCCCACTTCTTAGAGTGGGCATGAGGCTAAATACCTTTTGCAGGGAGGAGTATCTGGGAAGGAAAGCTTATTGGCTAAGTCCTCCTCCAGGCCTTTAGGTACCTCATTAAAATGGAGATCTTTCTGTGAGGGTAGTGATCACAGGTCACATCCTCTATAAGTGAGGGGCTTGGGGAGTTGCCCATATGTTACTGATGGCCACAAATCTGTGGAGGGCTGCAGCTAGTGCCTGGGAACCAGGAGAAGTGCCTACCATCCCATCAGAGTTTCCGAAACTTCAAGCGTGAGCTCAACCAGTGACCAAACTACCTTTCATGGTTCCACATAGCATGTCCTTACTAAGGATTTCCTCAGAATTAGATACTCTGCTAGGTAAGGATACCCACCCTCTAAAACTGAGGTTGTCACACTGCTGTTTGTTGGGGCATGTTTTTGGTTGGGTGCTGTCTTCGGGTTTCTATTGCTGAGATGAAACACCATGACCAAAAAACAACTTGGTTTAGAAAAGGTTTACTTCATATCACAGTTCATCAACAACAGAAGTCAGGACAGGAACTCAAGAAGGGCAGGAACCTGGAGGCAGGACCTGATTCAAAGGCCACAGGGGAGTGCTACTTAATGTCTTTCTCCCCATGGCTTGCTCAGCCTGCTTTCTTATAGAACTCAGAACCACCAGCCCAGGGATGGCACCGCCCACAATAGTCTGTGCTCTCCTCCATCAATTACTAATTAAGAAAATGCCTTACAGACCTGCCTACAACCTGATCTTATGGAGGCATTTTCTTAATTGATGTTCTCTCCCTTAAGATAACTTTAGCTTTAAATTCTTTCTGTATTTAACGAAAATGAGGAAACATCATACCAGAACTTGTGGGACTCCATGAAAGCAGTGCTAAGAGGAAAACTCATAGCTCTAAGTGCCTCAAAAAGAAATTGGAGAGAGCACACATTAATAACTTGACAGCACACCTGAAAGCTCTAGAACAAAAAGAAGCAAATACACCCAAGAGGAGTAGGCGTCAGGAAATAATCAAACTCAGGGATGAAATCAACTGAGTAGAAACAGAAAGAACTATACAAAATGTCAACAAAACCAAGAGTTGGTTCTTTGAGAAAATCAACAAGATAGATAAACCTTAGCCAGATTAACCAGAGGGCACAGAGACAGTATCCAAATTAATAAAATCAGATCTGAAAAGGGAGACATAACAACAGAAACCGAGGAAATTAAAAAAATCATCAGATCCTACTACAAAGGTCTATACTCAACAAAACTGGAAAATCTGGATGAAATGGACAATTTTCTAGACAGAAACCAGGTACCAAAGTTAAATGAGGAGCAAATAAACCATCTAAATAGTCCCATAACCCCTAAAGAAATAGCAGCAGTCATTAAAAGTCTCCCCACCAAAAAAAGCCCAGGCCCAGATGGTTTTAATGCAGAATTCTATCAGACCTTCAAGGAAGACCTAATACCAATTCTCTTCAAACTATTCCACAAAATAGAAACAGAAGGAACACTACCCAATTCGTTCTATGAAGCTACAATCACACTCATACCAAAACCTCACAAAGACCCAACAAAGAAAGAGAACTTCAGACCAATCTCTCTTATGAATATCAATGCAAAAATACTCAATAAAATTCTAGCAAACCGAATCCAAGAACACATCAAAACAATCATCCATCATGATCAAGTGGGCTTTATCCCAGGAATGCAGGGATGGTTCAATATTCGGAAATCCATCAATGTAATCCACTATATAAACAAACTCAAGGAAAAAAACCACATGATCATCTCACTAGATGCTGAGAAAGCATTTGACAAATTCAACATCCCTTCATGGTAAAAGTCTTGGAAAGAACAGGAATTCAAGGCCCATACCTAAACATAGTAAAAGCAATATACAGCAAACCAGTAGCCAACATCAAACTAAATGGAGAGAAACTTGAAGCATTCCCACTAAGATCAGGGACTAGACAAGGCTGCCCACTCTCTCCCTACCTATTCAATATAGTACTGGAAGTCCTAGCCAGAGCAATTAGACAACAAAAGAAAATCAAAGGAATACAAATAGGAAAGGAAGAAGTCAAAATATCACTATTTGCAGATGATATGATAGTATACTTAAGTGAACCCAGAACCTCCACCAGAGAATTCCTAAACATGATAGACAACTTCAGCAAGGTGGCAGGTTATAAAATCAACTCAAACAAATCAGTAGCCTTCCTCTACGTGAAAGATAAACAGGCTGAAAAAGAAATTAGGGAAATGACACCCTTCACAATAGTCACAAATAATATAAAATACCTCGGGGTGAACCTAACCAAGCAGGTGAAAGATCTGTATGACAAGAACTTCAAGTCTCTGAAGAAAGAAATTGAAGAAGATCTCAAGAAATGGAAAGATCTCCCATACTCATGGATCGGCAGGATTAATATAGTAAAAATGGCCATTTTGCCAAAAGCAATCTACAGATTCAATGCAATCTCCATTAAAACATCAACTCAATTCTTTACAGAACTAGAAAGAGAAATTCTCAAATTTATATGGAATAACAAAAAACCCAGGATAGCGAAAACCATTCTCAACAATAAAAGAACTTCTGAGGAATCACCATCCCTGACCTCAAGCTGTACTACAGAGCAATAGTGATAAAAACTGCCTGGTATTGGTACAGAGACAGGCAGGAAGATCAGTGGAATAGAGTTGAAGACCCAGAAATGAACCCACACACCTATGGTCATTTGATCTTTGACAAAGGAGCTAAAAACCATCCAGTGGAACAAGGACAGCATCTTCAACAAATGGTGCTGGTTCAACTGGAGGACAACATGCAGAAGAATGCAAATCAATCCATTCTTATCTCCGTGTATGAAGCTCAAGTCCAAGTGGATAAAGGACCTTCACATAAAACCAGACACACTGAAACTAATAGAAGAGAAGGTGGGGAAGACCCTCGAACACCTAGGCACAGGGGAAAAGTTCCTGAACAGAACACCAATGACTTGTCCTCTAAGATCAAGAATTGACAAAATGGGACTACATAAAATTGCAAAGTTTCTGTAAGGCAAAGGACACTGTCAATAGGACAAAACGGCAACCAACAGATTGGGAAAAGATCTTTACCAATCCCACATCTGATAGAGGACTAATATCCAATATATACAAAGAACTCAAGAAATTAGACTCCAGACAACCAAATAACACTATTTAAAAATGGGGTGTGGAGTTAAACAAAGAATTCTCAACTGAGGAAATATGAATGGCCGAGAAGCACCTAAAGAAATGTTCAGCATCCCTAGTCATCAGGGAAATACAAATCAAAAACAACCCTGAGATTCCACCTCACACCAGTCAGAATGGCTAAGATCAAAAACTCAGGTGATAGCAGATGCTGGCGAGGATGTGGAGAAAGAGGAACACTCCTCCATTGTTGGTGGGATTGCAAGATGGTACAACCACTATGGAAAACAGTCTGGCGGTTCCTCAGAAAATTGGACATATCACTACCTGAGGACCCAGCTATACCACTCCTGGGCATATACCCAGAAGATGCTCTAACACATAACAAGGACATATGCTCCACTACGTTCATAGCGGCTTTATTTATAATAGCCAGAAGCTGGAAAGAACCCAGATGCTCTTCCACAGAGGGATGGATACAAAAAAATGTGGTACATTTACACAATGGAATATTACTCAGCTATTAAAAACAATGAATTTGATAAATTCTTATATAAATGGATGGAACTAGAAAATATCATCCTGAGTGAGGTAACCCAATCACAAAAGAACATACATGGTATTCACTCACTGATTATTGGACTTTAGCCCAGAAGCTTGAAACACCCAAGATTCAACTCACAGACCACATAAAGCTCATGAAGAATGAAGACCAAGTGGGGTGGGGGGCTACAGTCCCTCTTAGAAGAAGTAACAAACTACTCAAGGGAGCAAATATGGATGCAAAGTGCAGGACAGAAACTGAAGGAGGGGCCGTCTGCAGATCATTCCACCTGGGTATCCATCCCATGTACAGTCACCAAAGGTAGATGCTGATGTGGGTGTCAGGAGGTGCATGCTGACAGGAGCCTAACATAACTGTCTCCTTAGAGGTCTGCAAGAGTCTGACATATTCAGAGGCGGATGCTCACAGCTAACCATTAAACTGATCATGGGTTTCCGAACAGAGAAGATAGAGTGAAGACTGAAGGAGTAGAAATGGTACGGGACCCCATGAGGAGAGCAACAATACCAACCAACCAGAGCCCCAGGGTCTAAACCACCAGCCTGGGAGCGCTTAGGGAGGGACCCATGGCTCCAGCTATATATGCAAGGGAGCTAATATAAGTGGGAGAAGAGAGTCTTGGTCCCATGAAGCTGGACATCGTGGGGGGTGGTATTTGAGGGTGGGGAGGTGAGGTTCTGGGGAGGGTGGGTGTGAGTACACCATCATAGAGGCAGGAGGAGGGGGAAGGGATAGGGAGTTCCTGGGAGGGAGGGGGGAAAGGGGGTAAGGGGAAAACACCTGAAATGTAAATAAAAGTTCCAATAAAAAAAAAAAGATAACTTTAGCTTCTGTCAAGTTAGCATAAAACTATTTGGCTTAGGCCCCAAATTAATAATAACTCATGTTTTTGAAGGGTTGTAAAGAAAACTGAATAATATATAACAAAGATTGATAAAATGTATGCAAAAACCCAGATGTCCTTCAACAGAAGAATGGATACAGAAAATGTGGTACATTTACACAATGGAGTACTACTCAGCCATTAAAAATAATGAGCTCATGAAATTCTTAGACAAATGGATGGAGCTAGAAAATATCATCCTGAGTGAGATGACCCAATCACAAAAGAACACACATGGTATGCACTCACTGATAAGCGGATATTAGCCCCAAAACACACAATACCTAAGATGCAACGCATAAACCTCATGAAACTCAAGAAGAAGGAGGAAGACCAAAGTGAGGGTGTTTTTGTCCTTTTTAGAACGAGTATCAAAAGATTCAACCAGAGCTCCCAGGAGCTAAACCTCCAGCCTGAGAACAGACCGGCAAGCTGTCCTCTGAGAGGCTCTAACCAGCAGCTGACTCAGACAGATACAGATATCCAGAGCCAAACAGTGGATGGAGCTTGAGGACTCTTAAAGAAGAATAGGTGGAAGGATTGAGGGCCCCAAGGAGATAGGAACTGCACAGGAAGATCAACAGAGTAAACCAACCTGAACCCTTGGAGCTCTCAGAGACTGAATCACCAACAGTGGAGCATACCTAGTCTACACAGATCTACCCCCATGGGCTGAACCTAGGCCTCCCTGCACATATGTTGTAAATGTGCAGCTTGGTTTTCATGTAGGTCTCAAACATCTGGAGTGGGGGCTATCCCAAAACATGCAGCCTGTATATGGAGTACGGTCTTCAAAAAAAAAAACAGTTGTTCAGTTATTCATGGAATATTATTTTTTTATATCTCTTGTATTCAGTTTGCAACTACTTCAATGAGAATTTTTGTATGTATATTCATGAGGGATATTGGACTATAATTTATATATTTGTGTTGGGTCTACACTTGATTTCACTATTTCAATATTATTTGCTTTGTGAAGGAGCTTATTGTGGTTCTGAATTTTTTTAAACATAACTCAAAAAGTGTTGCTTGTTTGAAGGCCCTATAGAATTCTTGTATAAGTATATCTAACCCTTGGTATTTTGCTTGTTTGTTTATTTTCATTTATTCTGTTTGAATGCTTTTTAATTTTTTTTGATTTGCTGAAAATAAAAATTAAAAAAAAAAAAAAAAAAAAAAAAAAAAAAAAGAAAAATGTATGCAAAAACTACAGCATTTACTGGGTGGTATTTAAAGAACAAAGTCCATATGTCCTACCTCTATAGAGAATGAACTGCCTAGGTAGGAAGATGTTTTCAGGCCAGTGGAGGGAACTCAGCATGTGGGGTTATATTTGAAGAGGGTTGGTAAGAGTTCATCAGTCTCAAAAGACAAAGTAGAATAAACAAAGGAAATAGAACCTCTGCTCAAACAGTAAGGCAGGGTGGATCTAAGCATTTGCTGTCAATCAGTTGATTAACTATAGATAGTTCTGTATATAGAAGGCAGAGTAGGATGGGTTGGGAATGGGAGGGAATGACGAATATTGTAAAGGGCCTTGCATTTGATGAAAGACTAGGACTTCAACTGGAGGGTAAATAGTTATCACCAAAGATTTATAAAAGAAGAGATTGAAGAATTACAGCCAATAATTCAGACAATGGTACAAAAATAAATTGCAAAGAAACGTTAGCTTTGACCTCAGATGGAGTAAAAGGGACCAGACCTAATTTTCTATCTGATACAACTTCAGAAAGCAATAGATAAAATACATAAAACAAGCTTTTCAGAGATAGACAACAGGCAGTTGTCCAAAGTCTGTCTGGGGAGAAGTTATGTGTTCCAGGACAATAGGATGAAGATATAGTCTGCAGTGAGGAGTAAAATAAATCAACGCCAACAGACGCAGAAAGAATGACGGGATTTGTGAAGTGTATTTAGATTTAAGCTTTTATTCCGGTATCCAAATACTGAAAAAGTAGAGACACACATGTACACGCTCACCATTCCCATGACACTTTACACACCAGAAACTGAACTTTTTAAGACAAAAGACAAAGTTGAGGGTGAAAAAATATTGCTGTCTAGGAGTCACAACAACCTGACACTAAAAAAGAGTCTCGGACTAAGCTCCTTGAGTGTTCATCTGACAAATAGATACTCTGCAGAGGCAAGCATGCAGCTACACCTGAGGTTTTTATATTGAGTCACATCCCTGAATAAAGCTGTCTGTTAATTCAGACATACATGTCATTCCAGGGTGGGATAAGAAGAGAGAATGACAAGGCTTCAAACAGCTGAAATAGGAAAACAAGAGTTGTTTCAATGAATAGTTCTGTGCCATAGGGTACCCTATGGCACCTGCTGTTCGGCCACAGGAAGATAAACTCTTGATTTTCTAGAAATCCCTCCTCATAATCTCTGGATTTACAGTAGCTTTTGACTGTGATTTTACAACTCTCAAGAGAAAAGACGACATAATATCTTCATTCTCATAAAGCAATGCGTTGCCTGCATTGGTGTGAGATATAAGCAGACACTAATATAGTCTACTTCATTTCCAATCACTGGGGATAAACTAACACCGAGAAAACAATTTAGTGGGATAGCTCAGGGACAAAGGAGAATAAAAGAACAGATGAAAAATGATAGGCGTGTGTCCCCCAGAGGACAGAAGTGATGAGTGAGGGATTTGGGTAATTGAAGATTAGCCAGCGACTTAAAATAGCATGCTTTTCAGATCCTTAATGAAACAGGCTTCTTTTTGAGTTTTGAAAGCTCTGGTGGTTTTATTTTTATTGTCTCTCATGTTAAGTTTCTTATGTAGGTTCTTGCTTACTTCCAGCTTTCGTATTCCAGTACTCAGACCTCCTACACTCAAAGGCATTCTGCACTCAGTTCAAAATGCAAGGAGACAGAGAAGTTTCAGCCCAGAATAACTGCTATTTTAAGAATCACACCACAGAATCCAGAAGAATGAAACGACTCAAAACAGGCAAACCCCTGAGGAAGCATAACAATAACCCATAAAAAGTAATTAAACCATTCCGAGTAGACTCCAAAGAGGTCACAAGAATTTAATTACAAACTTCATAGTTACATCATGAAAATTTACACCAACACCAGAGGCAAGAAGTCACCAAGCTGGGAAGGACATAGTTACACAGAGCACCTTGATGTCTCTCCCAAGGGATTACTAGTGGCCTCTCACAGAAGCATCTTTTCTTCTGAGTAGCTTTCACAGTAACTTCTTCAAAGCCTCTGCAGTGTACACTGGAGACACTGATGAGAGGGAAAAGCCTTTATAGTTGATCAGCCATGAAGAAAGATAATAGCAGTGCATCCACATCCGTCACCATCATCATAGCACCAGCCTGGGGCATGCCAAGCAAAACATGTGTAGTTGATTAAATGAGCAAGGTAGGCAGGGCATTTTATCCAAGATGCATTTATCTTTATTGCATGTGTGTGGGTGTTTTGCCTGCATGTATACATGTGTACCACATGCATTCCTGGTGCCTGTAGATATCAGAAGAAAGCATCGTCGCCTCTGGAACTGGAGTTACAGGTGACTGTTAGGCCAACCTGAAATTACTCCCTGAGGTTGGAGCAATTTAGCCTTTCCCAATACTCGTAGCCAGGAGGAGAGGTCAAGGAAACAGCAAATTACAAATTCTTAGGATGGGAAAGGGAGGAGGGTGAAGCTGGCTATGTGACAGGGATCAACAAAAGAACACTGAAAGAATTGAGCCTTCTCGGGTGTTTTCACAGGGGAGACGCTAGCTGAAAAGATTCTGGGGGTTGAGAGGACCCAGAGAATGATGGCGAGATCCACGCCATCCACACTGAAGTTTTCTATGCCTACCCATTCCAGAATCCCAAGTAATGAGTGACTTACTGTTGCATGGACCTACTACATACGTGTAAGTTGTGTGTCCCCTTAGGGATGGAAAGGAAGGAAAGAAAGCCAAACACACAATTACCCTTGAAGAAAAGTCTTAAGGAGTCTCTGGACACCTATGCTTAATAACTGTGAGACAGTACTGAAAATCATTATTTCAGATCTAACAACTTTAAAAACTATTGTAGAAAAAGGAGTATAGCTGATATCCTTGCCAATTGACACCTATGGCATATAAGATAATAACGTATAAATCTATAATAGCAAGTGCAACCATGAGTTTAACTCAGGTTGTTTACCACCTCAGAAGCACTTCTCATAATTCAAATATGAGAAATTTGTCTGATACACTTCCCACATGTAACTCCTCCCTGCTACATGAGAGAACATGGCAAGTGGTCTAACTGCAGGCAAGTCCAGACAGACTGGAACATATTCTTTCAGCTGAAAAATTTTATGGGTTTTGACCTTTAATAACATGTGTATTTGATACCACCCATTTAGTGCTCAGACACACATTGTTGTATCTTATTAAGGGTTTCACTAAATTATAAGTTCTTTGACAGAGTGTATGTTCCCGTAGGGTAGGTATTTCATTTCCTCCTGATATAACTTGCTTTAATGGGCGTTCAGGTTAGAACAAATAAAGAGTTCTACACTTTCTTCCCTCCTTTCTTTCTTCCTCCCTCTTTTTCTCTCTCCCTCCCTTCCTCTCTTCCCTTTACAACCGAGTTTTGAAAAGATGTATGTTCCAAACTTTTATCCATAACCTTGGACTCAAAAGTCAAGCCAAATTTCCCAGCCATATAGTGCTTGAGTTAGTAGTAGGTCTCTAAATTAGCTCACAAAAGACTACTTAACAAATAAGACGTGTAAGTTAGCTTTTCCATGAACCACAGTAGAAAACTCATACTAATAAAAGGTTGCTGGGATCAATTCAGAATCCCATGATTTCAGACCACGAAGAGTGTCTTTGAAAACTAATAGCATTCAGGAGTCACTATGGCAGATGTTCTACAATGTTAAGAATCACTAAAAACTAAAATGCCTGCAAGCAGAAGACAGGAGTTCTAGCCTAAAGTGCCGCTCACTCTTGCAATCAATTTTAAAAAAAATCTCTTAACGATATTTTTGTTGGTTAGCATAGCAGTTTTCAATAACAACAGCCAGTAGTACCATCACATATAAGTTAATATTTCACTCTGGATTTGTCAAGAAAATCTTCACACAGAGAGCTGAAAGATGACATAAAGAGAGTAGACAGAGCAAGAGGAAGATCTGTTTACAGATTTTCAGTTGGTGAAGCCCATGCATTTCAAAGAATTGCTATGTACATAAGAACTATCCCAATTATAAATACACAAGCCCATACTTATTTAAATACTTTTGCTATCATATTTACTGGAAAACATCTCTATGAAGGTTAGGATCAAGAACCCTGACTACCTACAGAATGTTTCTCTTTGCTTGTGTCATTTTCTATTCAACATAGAATAGTGTAATTCATTTTTGCCTGGTTTTCCACTCACAACTAATCCTTAGAGTAAAATTCAAGTTGTTATGCTGAAGAAAGGGAGCTTGCTCCCAATCACTTGTTCTGTAATTAGCATAATTAACCAAAGGAGGCTATGCTTCCCATGAATGTACCCTGAGATGTCTCAGCCATTCTCTTCACAACAGAGAAAGCTAAATCGCTGGACCAAACGCCTCAGCCAAGCTTGAATCAAAGAGTTGATTTTGAATATCTGGATAGCCAGCACTGCAAAACTGACTCACAGCTGATTCCCAGTCACCAACACATTTACTTGAGGCAGACTGTCTAGCTGGTTCTGTCTGTGTCTAAATTTGTTATAAATGCTACTATTGAAATCCTGATACAGGCGAAAATATGTGAGGATGAATCTAGAGTAAAACGAGCCAAAGACCAAGGCTGAGCCTGTAACACCAAAGAAAATTACAGGCTGGGAGAGAAGGGCACGCACAGAAGAAGTGTAAGAAATGAGGAAAGGATTTTTTATGAGTGGCAGGGTGAGGAGGTGAAATTAGAAGAAAAATATTTCAAAGACAGGGAAGAATAGTAAAACCACCAAAAAGTGGCGCTGATAAGTAAAGCAGCAGAGGATTTGCTTTCAGAACATTCTTGATAATGAGGGAAAACCATTTCTAGGTTGGACAGAGATTCTATGCAGGCACTAATCACTTGTAAAGAAAAGGATAGCATGTGACTCCTCTGGAATGAAAATTTGAACTACTGTAATGGCCTGGATCTCATGAGGATTTCACTGCTGGTGACCCAATGGGTCATGCATGATATCCACAATGACACAGGAATTCACCTCCTTGGAACAACTGCAATCTCAAGAGGGTCACATATGTTGGAGTTACAATTGTAACTCCCATATGGTACAAAAATAAATAATGAATGACCCCTGAAAATGCATATCCATGAGCTTCACACAGCTCAGGCCACAGCAAATGACGGATGCAGGTGCAACTTGATGTTGAAAAGAGAAATTGGAAAGAACAAACATTACTGATTTGATCTTCCTAGCTGCACTGAAAGCATGAAGTCTGAACAACATGAGCAGGACATGGGGTTTCTGGTCCCTCTGGTTTGGGCCAGTGATGTTTTTTCATTTGCTTTTGTTGGCAGTTTGTAGTAAATAAATAAATAGTAAATAAAATAAATTTTAAACCAAGTCTACCTGTAACCGGCAGGGCAAAGGTACAGTGTTCCCATCGAAAGCACGTGTTTCAAGAGCTACATGCGCTTTGTCCTTTCATTCTTCTCTCTGAAGAAAAGAGGTTAAATAGATTACAATTCTCTCTGACAGAAAATTATTGGCTTCCCACTATGACCCAGGCCCACTCTGTGTCAACTTTAGTATTCCTTCACTGACTTCTCTAAAAGCTTTGGTGGATCAAACTCTTCTTGATTTTAAAGATTTGAATCAGTAAATATCTCACAGACTGTAGTTCCTTTTGGACAGTCTGGATTAACAACTATATATGAAACTCTTAACCTATAGTAAGGTGACACAGTAAGATGTCCTTTGAAAGACTGTTTTTAAGAAAAAATACACACCAGCAGATGAAACAATGTTTTTCCACATTGTGCCGTACACATAGGCCATGCTCTCGCTACCACTGTCATAGAAGTTCAGAATTATACAAGTTAGAAGTTAAGAAAAAAATTTAAAACTCACAGAAAAGCAACTGATCTGGGCAACCCCTCGTTCTGAAGTCTGCTGTTCAGTTTCAAATTTCTAACCAGAGACATATGGCAGATGCCAGAAATGACCTCTTGTTCTTTTAAGAAACCAAGATTTTGAATGCTGTGGAATTGTCACTTCTGGAATCTAAGAGTTCTAAGGAACAGTGTTGTCCTTTATGTAAGCAGATAGGGAATGGAGAAGGAGCAGCAAGCAAGGGCCAGGGGGAGTTCATTCAAGTGATCTTTGCAGTAGTCTAGGCATGAGAGGAGTTGGGACAAGATACAATGGTGGGAAACACCTGATGAAAAGAGGGAAGGATGTGAGGTGATGTCAGTGGCTGGGACCTCAAATGCCAGACACCTTGTTAGGAACTGAAAAAGAAAGAAAGAGGTCAGAGCATAAAAACCCAGTTGGTGAGTATACTGAGACGAGGGACATGCTGGAGACAAGCACGGAGACCTAGAGCAGAATATGCCTACTATTCTGTTTCAAGACACTTGAGTAGTGTGCCTCTCTCTCTCTCTCTCTTCCTCTCTCTCCTCTCTCTCTCTCTCATTCTCTCCATCTCTCCTCTCTCTCTCTCATTCTCTCTCATCTCTCTTCTTCCTTCTCTCTCTCTCTCTCTCTCTCTCTCTTGTTTTGTGTGTGTGTTGTGTGGTGATCAGTTTTCAGTCTACTGTGTTGGAGGGTAGGACTTATGAATCTGGAAGAGGGAGAACTAAAACACACTCACAAGGGGAATCCCAAGCAGAAATGGCAGCGCTATTAACAGTCATCCACAGAAAGGGGATGGCTGCAGGAAAAGGAGATCCCTTGTTGAAGAAGTGCTGACTTGTTGTTTCCCTGCTGATGAGAACATTCAGGATTCTATAGCCTTCTATCATAAAGTAGCAGCAAACAGATCCTACCAGCAGAACTCTGAACAAGAAGAAGACAAAAAACCAGCATATATGAGACAAGAAACTATTTGAAAAAAATAAATGTAGAAATCCTCCTAGGGTGATTACAGAACAAATGTTCCCAAAGATTCTGAAATGGCTGGTAAACATGCTTTTTAAAGGGTTTCTTACATGTCTTATTTGTTTTCTACTTTTCAGAAAACATAGTTTGGACTCTGCATATAAACCACTTTCTATGCTGATCATTTTCTCTTTCTGGAAATACTAGATTTTTCATCTAAGGAAGTATTTCAGAGATACTGTCACTGGTAATCTGTTCCAAGAAACTGAGTAGTGTGCTGTGGTGTCCATGTGTATATGTGTGTGTGTGTGTGTGTGTGTGTGTTTGTTTTGTTTGTGTGTGTTGTCTGTATAGCTCTCGTGTCTCTTTGTCTATCTGTCTCTCTGTCTCTTCTCTGTCTTCTCTCTTTTTGTGTGTGTGTGTGTGTGTGTGTGTGTTTGGGTGTGTGTGTGTGTTGTAAGGACTTTAACCCTTTGAGATGGTATCTTGGTCAACAGGACAAAAGACTGCTATTGATGGGGTAACTTGCAAAGTCTCCAATGAGAGAAGGAAGCTACAAACCTCCCCTCTTAACCCCTTTGTCTGTCCTAAATTAGATCTACTTAATCCTCAGGACTTTTATCTACAATAGGAGAAATAAACTTGATTCTTCCCTGGACTGATGAAAACCCACAGCAGTCAAAATTCCTTTCTCTGCTTTCAAAACCTAATCGCATAATATCAAGTGTTCACCAACATACAGTGTTAACAGATAACAATGGGGGTGGAACCCCAATACTGCTGACAGCCCTGAGTGAGCTCCCTCATCAGGTAAGCATGTGTTCACAAAAATAGGTATTTTACAGGTGCTTTAGAGTCGTGAAGGTCACAAATGTAAGGGTGATGCCAGTTCTTCTACATGGTCTCAGAGAGCTGCTGAGGCCACTCCGTGTGGCAGGTGAGTCCCTGCATGAAGACTCTGGGAGGCATGGCCGAAACAGTGAAAATGAAGCCTTGTTTGCAATAGAGACCCCAGGATGTTGATGAGCCCAGAGCTGTGGGATATCTGCCAAGAGAGCTGTAGTCAGGGAATGGAACCAGGACAAGGAGATGGCAGGCCACGAAGCTGGAGTAGAGCTGTCTAATCCCTTTAACACTAGACATGGACCTGCAAGACTTGATGTTTGCTCTTCAAGGTTTTGGTGGTTTGGGCAAGAATTACCTCACTACCCACCCCCTTCCCTCCCCTTTGGAATGGTAATATATATTCTGTACCATTATATGTTGAAAGGATGTAATTTACCTTTTGATTTTACACGGGGTTACAATTAAGAGATTGCCTTGCGTCTCGGAAGAGACTTTGGACTTTGAACTTTTAAGCAGTGTTGAGGCCCTGAAAGACATGGGGATTTTTCAAGTCAAACTAAATGCATTTTGCATTTTTATATGGCTGAGAGCCTGTGGGGAGCCACAGCTTGGATGTGAAGTTCTTGAATGAAAATGTCTCCCACAGTCTCAAGCATTGGAACTGTGGGAGACATTTCTCAGTCTTGATGGTGATGCTTCTTGGAAAGGTTCAGGTAGTACAGTGTTCCTGGAGACAGTATGTTACTGCAAGCAGGCTTTGAGGAAAACCTGTGCCTCCCTCAGTCTGCTCTCCCTGTTTCATGTTAATGGCTGACATATGAGCTCCCAGCTGTTTGCTCCGGTCACCATGCATGCCACTTGCTGTCCTACTTCGCTGCTACCATAAACTTTTATCCCTCTGAAACTGTAAGCCCAAATAAATTCTCTCTTCTATAAGTTGTTTTGGTCATGGTGTCTTATCATAGCAATAGAAATGTATCAAATACAGATATCGAACTTTTTCATTTACAGAGATCCTCTCTTACTTTCCAGACAATTCTGCTTTCAGTTGTGGCTTATGCCTCTGTCTAGACGCTCACCCCTTCATGTTCATATACTCATCCCTTGCACCTTCATGCACTTTGAAAGGCTAAGGATATCTGAAAACAGAATCTATAAAGATGGTCAAATTTCTTTATGCAAAGAAAATACAAGCAACTTCAAACTGCTCTTAGAAGATTGGATTTAATTTGAAAATGCTTATATATTGACTTGCACACTGTCAAGATCACAGAAGTGACTGGGTCATTAAAAGTAATTAGCACAATTACATATGGTCTATTGGGAAATTTAAAAAAAAAATCCATCTTTCTGTGCCAGACAAGTAGCTGTTTTAACTGCCAGTAGGGATGTAAGCAGCCTTCACCCAATTCCATAAGTACAATTCTGAAAAGATGAATTAAATCTGAATTCTGTCAGTGTTCTGTTTTTCTCCTTGCATTTTGCACAAATTTTATTATGTCTCACAGTGGAAAAAATTGGGGTCTCTAAGTAAAATGATGTGGTATACAAACAAATACACACAGATCAACTGAGAATAATAATACATTTTTGAAAGCAAAACATTTGAATGACAATGGATAAAATATTGAGACCGAGTCCATCCAGCAAATAAGTTAAGCATATAATACACCATAAGCCATGCTTGCAATGTGGCATCAGAAGATACAGGCTGTCTGGCAGGCTCCTGCCTAATCTGCTTTGAGGGCAGCAGGGATTCAGGCTCCACAGTGTTTCTCTGCCTTTCTGTTTCCCTTGTGGGATCTTCGAGTAATAGCACAAAGATATAATAAGTAATTCATTTATTTATACAATTCCTACAAGTCTTTTCCTCACTAATCTACTCTAATGAACAACTCTTTAGAGAAAAGCAAGCTGACCATCTGGCGACATAACCCAAGCACGTGCTGCAGCCAGGGTAATGAATATAGGGGGATGTGATGGGGACAATGGGATTGTGCTAAACAGAGTTGATCCAAGTCAGCAATTCCTGGCTAATCAGCAGTTAATCCCACTTCAACTGCAGGAAATCTGAAGCCAGGGAAGGGAGTGGAATTTCTAAGATTTCTCAAGGACCCAGCCAGGAGTCACCATCTACAAACAATGACTTTCTCTGAAGTGTCAGACTACACTCTGCACTCCATTCCTCCTACTGGACCTGTGGGGCAGTCTGAGGTCTGCCGACCTCCTGGCAGTTCAGATTTGTGAGCCCCTTGCACTCAAACACTGCATATTGACTTCCTGGCACCAATCTGCCAATGCACAGCACCAATTCCTAGTCAGCAAGAATGACATCTAAGTCTTACTTTGGTGTTGAGAGTAAAAATATTCTTGGGGGGAAAAAGTCCTCATCTAAGTTTTGTTCAACAGATGCTCTTACAATGCTTGCTTGACTAGTATAAAGGTGTTTTATGTGGTCTACTTCCTCTACTGAAGTGTTCCAAGAATCAACTGCCTGTTGAGCCATTTTATAGTCTCATTTAAAGAAGTGTTTAAAATTTATTCTAAGCTTGAAAATTAGCAAAATCCTTAAAATTTTTATTTAAAGTTTTTAAATTAAAATATAACTACATTATTTTCCATTCTCCTTTCCTCCTCCAACCCTTTCATGTACTCCCTCAGCATCCTTTTGAAATCATAGCCTCTATTTTAGACACACATTCTCATGAGCACATGTGAGCGCAACACAACATACACACACACATCACACAGAGAGAGAGAGAGAGAGAGAGAGAGAGAGAGAGAGAGAGAGAGAGAGAGAGAGAGAGAGAGAAGAGATATCTCTCTCATATGCGTACTCAAAAGTCTTCACAATCAATCAGAAGCAGCTTAAAGATCTTCTGATGGTTGAATGAATAAAGAAAATATGGTTTGCATATATAGTGGAATCTCATTCTACCATGGAATTATTTAATTCTTCCATTTATACCAACAGGGATGCAATGGAAGAACATTGGATTAAATGAAGAGATCCAGGCATGGAAAGACAAACACCCTGTATATATGTATATATGGAAGCTAAACAGTTGATTGCAAAAAAGTAGTAAATAGTAGTTTCTGGATTATGCATATGAGGGAGGAGAACAAGAATGAGAAAGGTTAATGAGAACAGAGTTATGACTGCATAGAAGAAATAACTAAAACTGTTTGGCATAACACAGGAAGATAATCACCACTGTCAAAAAATAAAGCTTTCAAAGTAGCTATTAAAGAGGAATATAAAGATTACCAACACAAAGAAATGATAAATACACAACTACCTGGTCTTATCAATATCATACATATGTCAAGAAATATTTATTTGAAAGGAAAAAACACTTTTTGAAACACTATGTGTGTGATGTAACAATTCAAACAATACAAACTTCTACCTTTTAGCCATCTCCCTTTTCTAGCCACCTGTCATAATCAATGACCAATGTTGAATGTATATTCTGTTTTTATAGGCTCATATGTTTACACACAAAAAATAGGCACTCATGTGCTAATAAGGTCTGGGTGGTAGAGCAGTCTTATTTCAGTCTGCTCTGCATTGTATAGAAGTTTCCTCCAAGATTAAAATCTTGCATCTTGAAGGGAAGCTCATCCAGACACAGGGTGAAACAACAGCATCCTCCTAAGAGAAGTGAAACACTCCATCCTATATCTCAAAATAGCTTCAAGAAGTCCGTGAAATGGAGCAGATTCACTAGGCTCCTCCCTCCCTAACAATACAGAAGCAGAAAGATACCTTCAAACAAGCTAAACTGCCTGGAAGAAACAAGACTAGCCAACCTGCCTGGCAGAGTCTCAGACCAATTGGACATCCTATAAAGAACTCTCCAACCTGCTCAAGGCCCCTCAGGCTATGCACTGAGCTCCAGATTTCTAGCTTTCATGAGCTGCCATCATGTTTGGGTGGGATTTGGTGATGCAATTATTTTTGAGACATCCAGATTTTTAAGTAACCCCTCACCAATATTCCTGTAAGCAACTCTAATAAAACACATCCATTCATCCAAATTGACCTTTGATGGCATCCTTACTTTGATCTGTGGTCAGTTATCAATCTCAAGTGAGTAGGGACTTGTTCATATCTCTCCAGGAGTAATCTCACAGAGTGCTCAAGAATGGAGACATTAACACAGAAGAGCTGATAGCTCTCCAGCAGCTGCCTAGATCTGCCCAAACCATTTCTCATCTTCTCAGGAGCTGATGGACGTTCTCATAACGGTCTGTGCGTGCAAGCCGACCACCACGTAATAAGATAATAATGAATAAAGGGGCAGACTAAATCCTAGGTTCTGAGAGCTTTGACCTTATAGCAATATGACAGTACAAATGTGATATGAATGGAACTAAGTATTTCCAAAATCACATCAGCACATTGTGGAGATCTCTATTACTACTTACAGACAGGCCGGAAACTATGGCTTGATTCACAGGACCAAAGATCCTCTATGCATGCCTAACAGACACGAAGGTCAAGTGGCAATAATACCGAGGCAGAAAATGGTTATTATAGGCATGTTTCCTTCCATTTCTAAGGGTGATTATATAAATTAAGAAAGAATAACTATTTTGTAAGAAATTTAAAAAAAGCCATAATCTGTACTAAATCAAAGGGTAACCAGAGCAACCAACATAAAATATAATGGTGTTTGACACAAACAATCAAAGGAGAGGTGTACAATGAGATATATATTTGCTGCCTTTCCTGATAGATAGCTCCTTGGTGTGGGTCAGTACTCACTCTGGAAATACTGCAATATGCCCATTGTTTCAGGTGACGCCCAGATTAGCTTGTGTAGTGTTTGCAAATGCCCTGGAAACTGGCTGTACCTCTTACAGACAGAAATCTGCTACTTTTTAAAGTGTAGGGTTCAATCAAGTGTTCCAATGTCCTTCTTGGTGGCACAGCCTGTCAGCAGAAAACACTGAGTCTGAAAGTGACTTCAGTAGCCTTAAGTGACACTGAAACCGTCTTCTGGTACAGCTCTACAAATCTACAAAGCCAAATAATGCAGGGGTTTTCTGCTTTGATCAATACCTTCTGGTTGAGTCAGCAGACAAAACTGGGATACAAAGCATCCTTAAACAGAAGCGGGGCCTGGTGGTCCCTGCTACTCAAGAGACTGTGGAAGGAGGGCTGACAGTGTGAGAACTTCCTAGGCTAAAGAGTGACTTTAAGCCAACCCAGGCTATTCCAATGAGATTGTGTTTTCAAATTAAAAGCAAAAAGGGGGTTGGAGTAGGTTCAGTGGTGGAATATTTGTTTAGCATGTATGAAGCTCTGGAGTCAAGTCCCATTAGTGAAAAAATAAAGTTTAATGTGCTAGATCCACCCACCCACCCCCTCTCCACACACACATCCTTTGCTGACAGTACAGTATGAGACCATTAGCTTAGCCTCTGTACCTGATATTTCTGTATATTATCCAAGAACCAAGTAACTCAATATCAAACTTCCTTTGCTGTCTTACTGCCCAGTCTTATAAAAACTTGCTTGTACATGATAGAACTCCCTTAGAAGAGGAGATATGGTAAAGCATGAGTTTTGAAACGCATTCCAAAGCAGCTGTTATTAATATACAAGATTTTTAAAAACAGCTTTCTGCTAATGGCTTAAATAACAAAGAGCTGGGAATGGGGATCAGTGATGTTGAGCGTGAGCCAATGATTCACCACTGGGCAGGCTAAACGTTTATCTGCCCTCCATCTGCCGGCCACTAAACTCACTCAGTGTGCTCAAGATTGCCTCCCTATGAGCTGCTTACAGAAGGAATGGCTTGTGGGGTGAATCAAGAGCATGGTGGAGGAGAGGGCTAATATTGGTTATTGTGAGCTGCATTTCCATGAGACAAGGTACAAATAAGGCCACTAACGTAACAGAACTGATGAAAGCATCATAGACAAAAAGCTACGACAAGAGCCCAGTTGTCCCACCTAAGCCCAAGAGGTGGGGACTACTGCACTCTGGGTATTCTCTGTCCCAGTAATAATGCAAACCTGGTATTGCTGTATCTTTCAGGATTTTTGGGTAACTCCTGCTAGTCAAAATAAACTCTATGAAATGTTCCTATTTTACAGTTTAGCAGCTCATTCACATTTAATATCAATGAACCTCAAAAAGAGCACATGTGACCTACAACCTCCCAATGGACCACCATTTTGTGGCTGCTGTGAGATGGGGAATTTCTGTATCCCATAATGCCTTTCTTCATGTCAAAATTACCTGATCTTTTTAAAAATAGAAAGAAATGGACATAATCAAATCCTCCCTATGTTACAGAAAAGGGAACAGCAGCTCAAAGACACTGGTGACTTCTGAGGGTCATGCAGCGGTTGCAGTAGCAGACATGCCTTCTCATCTCTGGTCTTTCTGCCTGCCGAGATTGTGGACTTCTGTACCTTTGAATGGCTCTTCTGAGGTTTGTAAAGGTGATAGTTATAAAGCACTGGCTACAAAAGCAGAGCACAGGAGTCCAACACTGACTCTGCAACCCACTGCAGGCAAATAACTTCATCTACAGTCTCTGAAAGTCCAAGTCTTCATTTTAACCTATAACACTTTAAGAATTTAACCTTACAATTATCCCTGTGATGTAGTCTTCATTTCTAACCATTGAGAATTGAAAGGATACAACACAGAGACACAGACACAGACACAGACAGACAGACAGACAGACAGACACATACTCACACACACACACAGGCACACACACACAAGGTTTGTTTAATTTTATAGCTCACACTGGCCCCAAACTCACCCTTAGGGTCCTTTTATGCCTGCCTCCCAAGTGTTGGGATTACAAAAGTACATTATCACTCCCCCAGAATCTTTTAAATTTCTATTCGTTTCTTGTTAAAAATAAATTAGAATCGTATCACTAGCGTTTTTCTGATGAAAGACCTTCCTCTTGAATCCTTCAGTACCTAGTTACTGACATAACTTTAATCACTTGCTACATGCTAGACAATGGAAGAACAAGAGCTATCAAGTAATTATCCCGTTAGAAGAAAGATGACATCATCCACAGACAGATTGAAAAATTAGGTTATAGAAAACATCTGTGTTGATTTATCTTTTCCTGTAGTAACTCACAGCCTGAAACATAAATTGATAAAGATTTACATCCTAACATGAATCCAATTAATTTAAACAGAATAGGAAGTTAATACGTGGATTTTCATTCAAAGGCATTGCTATCTTTCATCTAGTGGTGTAAATTTAGGCTGCTATTCATGAAACAGAACAAATCTTATTTAGCAAAATGTCTGCTTTTAAGCTGGGAAACGTGCAGAGCTCTCAAAATCTCATCAGCACAAAAGCCAGAAAGGTTAATCCTGATTTAGCCGCCTAGACATCTCAAGCTGATCAGCTGCTTCTGTCCTTTTGTTCCAGTCCACCTGCACAGATGCTCGGGGATTTCAACAACTCGGCTCTAATGTGCTGGGTCTCGGGAGAGCCCCAGGCTGGTGACACACAGGGACCGAGAATGTCCTGTCACTGTCCCTGCTGTGCACACAGTGGCACTGCCCAAGGTCAGGTATAGTGTTCAGAAACTCATGAAAGAACATGCCCCATCTGCTGCAGCTTTGCATTAAGCACAGTGTAGGTGTTTATTAAGAGATGAAGAAGAAAAAGGAAAAGGCAAGCAGGTTCTTGAATGATCAGAGCTTAGTGGTTGGGGGCGGGACACCTGCAAACTGAAAATGTCCAGGAGCCATGGTGCTTCCGGATGTTAACACAAGGCAAGTCAAGAGCAGAAAAGGCAAGAACCTGGCTGCCATGGAACATTTTGAAGCTCAGTAAATTGTCAACAAAGAAACAAGCAAGCATATAAGTAAACAGAGAACCATTTTATCTGAGTCATTCAGTTTGCTCAATACAAATAAAACTGAAGGCTTAAGGATGTGGCTCCATCAGTAAAAGGATTGTCTTATAAGCCACGAGGACATGAGTTCAATTTCCAGAACCCAGAGTTTTTGTTGTTGTTGTTTGTTTGTTTGTTTGTTTGTTTTTATAAGTCAAATATGATGGTGTGTGTTTGTAATCTGGTCCATGAGATTCAATGGCCAGCCAGTCTAACCCAGTAAGGATCCAAGAGATGGGGGAAGGGAAGGTAGCGTCTGGGAAAACTCCCAAGTCTAACCTTTGGTTTGCACACACACACACACACACACACACACACACACACACACACAAGCATATGCACATGTATACACATGCATGTGTACACATATGCACACATTCTCTCACACACATGAATACACACACAAAAATAAAATAGAATTAATTAAATAAAGTAAGTACAGAACCAGTAGGAGGATGGAAGCTCTCCAATGTGCTCACTAAAAAAGAAGGACCTTCTTTAACTCATCCTTCTCCTCAGATCATTCTCTTTCTCTCTTCCTCAAACGCTCTTGGTTCCGATCCAACCTCACAGGATCCACATGTTCTCTGTTCATGGACTAATCACAGAAGTTCTCTGCCTCAGTTTTCATCACTTGTCAATGGGAACAGCAACAGCACAGACCTCCGGAAACTATTGCCAGTATTAATTCAAAATGTGTAGTGTTCAGCCAACGAGGGTCACTAGAGACCATGACCAGTTGGGTCTTTAGAACAGCATGCTCCTCATTAAGAATTGGAAAAGAGTCAAAATTCTAGAAAAGCCTTCCAAGAAAAATAAGGCTAATGATAGCTTATACACTGGTGAGGATAGATTTGAACTCAACAGTTTAGACATGAAATCTGAACAGGTAAAGTATAAAACAAAGAGAAATGAGAGAGCCCTCAGGGGTGTCCAGTCTGTGGGGAAGAAGTGGGAAATATTGAGATAAAGAAAGTTCTGAAAATCCTGACAGAAGACTTGGTGGGTGAGAAGGGTAAACAAGACAGAAGCCATGTTTATAAGAATCCAATATGAAGGAGATGGGGGAGATATTGAGAAGGGGAAACACGAGAAGCTGGGATGGCAGAGGCTCTGTGTAAGCTGAAGAGGGAGTCTAGGCAGCATCTCGACTGCTGTGGTGCAAGTCTGAGCCTGGTAAAGGAAGGAGGAATGGAGGAGGATGGGCCGACGTTGTTCCAGACTGCAGTCTCGGTCCAAGAATAGCATGGTCATCCTGAGAAGTTTTCCAGATAAAGCCACCACCAGAGGAGTCCCACATCATGAAGTCTTGTAAGAAAGGGTTTTATTTGTCCCAGGCTATGCTCAGTTTTGAAGCCCAAGAAGAAGAAGCCATGTATGGTGAAGATGGTCTCAAGAAGGAACATATGGGCTAGATCCAGAGGATCGCAGAGGAGGTCATCAGTTGATGGCATTCAGATGAGCCAACATCTGCAAATTCATTTTTACCTCTTGTTAATTCGGCCTCATGGCCAGACTCCTCTTTTGCCTCTGCTATCCATTCTAAATTCCATTACTTCAGGCAGCTGTGGTACCTCACCTGCTGCTGTTAGCCAATCCTTCCTTCTTGAAGAATGTGAGACCTTAAGAGTCTGACCCGTTCCTACTCAGAGGTGCTGAACATTTCTGCTCACATAATAGGTCAAGGAATGGTAGTAGATGCCAGAGCCTACCCTAAGAGTCACGCATGCATTCCTTTCTAACCCAGCATGGAAATAGCAGCCCCACTGTCCCTGTTGCTCAGGTTCAATGACACGGCCAGAATGCTGACTCCCCTTGCCTGCTGATGACTGTCTGATATACCTTGGCAGAAGAGGGAGCATGGACCTCAGCTGCTCCTTTGCCCACTAGCAGAATGTTATGGTATTTGGAATCTGGTCTTCCAATTTTGAGAACCCATATAAGAAGCACAACATCTCTTGCAGGGTGGTAAGTGGAGCTACTTTTATTCACACACCTTAATTCCCAGGCCCACATAATACATGGCTTTTTTAAGAATATGATGTCCTAAACAGAGTTTCAGCTTACAAAATACCTTACATCTTGAAGGATGGCACCCTTTCTTTAAGAAAATTGCTTCTGAGCTTGTGCTTTAACATTGTCTTCCGACGGCCACTTCATGGCTTGTGGAGGCCAGCTATTGAAAGGGTGGGCTGTGCAGTAGACTGTGGGTTCCAGGGTCACCATCTCATTCTCATTCCTTTGCGAATAAATCAGATAAGCACTATAGATCAGACGAGGAATGGAACTCTCGGGGACAGTAGGAGGCCCTAGATAACAATGCTAGATGCGAGTCGTCAAGGAGGAGAGGCAAACAGAGACCAGGGTGAGCTCCATCTGCTGAGGATTAACCACGAGCCTTTCAAGGATGACTCTGAGACAGACACCCTCCCACCAAGTGGCCATCTTTAAGAATATGCTACCCAGGCTTAGACCTAGTTCTGGGGCAGATGGTAGGTGACCCAGAGTGCACACTTCATCTATTTGCTCCACCAATGCACACAGTGTCACCACTGACAAATCACATGATCAGTTTTACTTTTATGAATATTGAAGAGGCTTAGACTAGATGTTCCCTAGAGTTTCTTCCATTTCTGACATGATACAGTATCATGACACAAAACCCCACGATGCCAGTGGATGGAGAGATGATGCTCCTGAGGCCCTGGGCGCATGCTCAGTGAGCCCTCACCTTAATGGCTTGAATTACTGCTGTGTTCTGGATTGGCAAAAACTCCCATCAGTCCAACTCATGAAATATCTGAAATGAAGTTTTGTTACTTTCAAATATAAATCTACTAGTCAAGTTAGTCTAATGGTTGACAGTCTAGTAAAGAATCCAGTTGATTGAAGGGGGAAAAATTAGTTTTAAACACTAACTTTCATTAGTGGATTGTTTAGGAAAAAAATGGAAGAAAACCACTTATAAACATCTCCCATCTTGCCTTGCCTCAAGTCTCAAATACATTTTTGAATCATGTTTATAATCCCCAAAAACATGGCCTTCATATTAAATTCTTTAGTACCAGGGATCATCAGGGACACAGATGTGACTGACCAATGCAGCAAGAATCCAGATGTTTGCCAAGCAGCAGTGGAGTTCTAGGGTGCTGGCCAGCCTTCTCTCATGTGACCACACTTCTCTCTGTTTCTGTTCTTCCTGGCACATCCCAATCACTTTCATTTGCCCTTACATAAGCCCAGAACTTTCTCTGTGGTTTCTTTACCCATAAAGAAGGCTCCTGAAGTGCCCTGTCGATCAGAATGCCACTTCTCTGCCTTTTTCCCTCTACAGTATTCCTAGGTCTCCCTCTCTCCTTAGGTGTTCTCAGATTATCTTCATGATGTTAAGGACCCTGGTGGGTCCCTGAAGCACACAGCAATTGTGTGCGTCACAATGAGGCTGGGAAGAGTAAATGAAATAGTGTACAAACAGTGGCTACAGATCAGCCTCGTATTCAAGGTGCTCTCTCTGAGGTCACTTTATTTTTTTATTTGTTAGTCATTTCTTTGTCTTTCTCTGCTCCTTCCAGCCCAATAGAAAGCCAATGCCACTTGCCTCGGCTTTGGATCGCCTCTGTTTCTCCAGTTTGAATAGTTAGCTAATGGCTCACTGTGGCCCCGTTCAAGAAGGCATTTCATCCACATCTCTGCTTCCATTACCTTCCACATTAGGACCCTGTGCCATCTGTCCAACGCCAATGTTAGGATAGTTGGGAGGGTTTTGATGTCATGTATGCTCAGTATTCTTCTCTCTTCAATGTACAATGTGTGCTCAAAGCATGTTAGCTGATGAAATGTTCACTGAGGTAAGCTTGCTACACAATCTCCCCATGGTAATTTAAAAGCTGTCCCAGGGTTGGGTACATAAGTCAATGACAGAATACTTGCTTAGCACTTACAGGTCTCAGCTTGCATCAAATTACAAAAAGGAGGAGGATGAAGAGGAGGGGAGGAGAAGGAGAAAGAAGAGGGGAGGAAAAGAAGGGAAAAGAAGGAACAACAACAAAACAACAACAACAAAGTGTATCATCACATCTTTGCAGGCAATAGTTTGAGATTCCTTGTGGCAGTCTTAACAGTGATGCCAGGTTTGTCACATTTGTTACCCAGACAGGAGTTATAATATGGTCACATTATTGTGACAACAAACAGACAAATTCACTAATTAAAACTTCGAGAGAGAACCCTGAGACCCATTTGCACTAGTTGAGTGGACAAAGGAGCTGGCCAGAGACATTGATGGTTTCCTCTCTCTCTCTCTTGGAGGCTCCTTAAGGTAGTTAGTGCAGACTCAGAAGTTGAGCAAACCTTGGTTCTGAATGACAGCTTTAGTTTCTGTCACATCTGTGACCTTGTGCAACTCCATAAGTTCTCTAAGCTTTGATTCCCTAGTTTCAAAATCTGTAATAAGAAACAGTCCTCATAGAGTTATTATTAGAGTGAAATAAATAATGCATTTCTGAAAAAAAAATCCCAAGCCCCAACAAACTCCTCATCTTCTTTTACAGCAGTCTTCCTTTATCCCCAGAATGTTCTGAAATGGTTTGGGGCTCCTTGACACTCCACAGAATACCAACACCATGCGTACTCTCCTTCTAACTTTATCCCCATAATGAAATCTAAGTTACACATTAAGCACTAGTAAGAGAGTAACAGTAACGACAAAGCAGAAAAATCATGATATATGATAACAACCATTAAAAGCATAAGATGTTTTTACATCTGCAATTTTTCACATGAGGTCTTTACAGCATGATTGACTGCCGGTACCAAGACCTCCAAATATAAAGCTGTGGATAAGGAGAGAACTGCTGGCTATGTGCAGCTGGTCAAGCTTACACATCTCAAAGTGACAGGTAAGGGAACAGGCTCCAAGCAGGCATGCAGACTGGCAGCCATGGGAGAAAGATGAGAAACTCCTCATTTTGATAAGATTGAGGGCAGCAAATGCTTTCTGGAAAGGGAAGGGTGGTAAATACTTTAAAGTTTTGACAGCCACATGTGTCTGCTCCTGCCTATTACTCTATTATTATAAGCCTTTAATCATTTAAAAGTTACTCCTGGCTCTTGGACCCTTCTACAAACAAGGGACTAGCTGATTTGGACAATAAGCCATATTATGCCAACTTCTGCATTCAACAATTCTGCTGACATACTGTTTTCATTCTATATTCACCCTGTCCCATGGCCACACAAAATCCAAGAAGCCTTCAGACTTTATAACTAGATTTTGCTTGTCTTTGTTGTGTGTTCTGTTTGGCTTTATATAGTAACTTCGGATCCTTGGATTCTCTCTCTCTTTTTTTTTCATAGTTAATTCTTTTCCCAACAGTTTTCAAAATAAACAAAAGTCATATGTCTATAAATTAGCTTATCTTCTTAAAGTAGTGGAACGGTTTTAATATATTTTGTGAGAAGAAATATCAGTGTAATCCTTTTAACTGAAAAAAATGTCTTGTGTAGCTTTAATAGCTAAGGATTTTTCATGGCATACTTATTTCCTACATTTTCTACATAGAAAGGAAATGGGCTCTCTGTGTTTCTTAAAAGGAAACTTTATTTCTTGTCATCACCTTACACATAACCAGCAAGTCTCTGAAAAATCCATCAATGCACCAGAGAGGGGAAAAAAAATGAAAGTAAAGAACTGAGTTTTTCTGTCAACATTCACTTATCTGGCCATCAAGTCTTCATGACCTTTTTAGGGGTTAAAGAACATTTTCTATGTCAATTCTGAAAAGGCAAACAGGAAATCAATACCATGCTCATAAACACAGGGTGGGCCTGGGTAGATAGACATAAGTCATTCTTTATATGTGATTGGCCTCAATCTATTGTGAGCATTACTATTCATATATCCTGGTTATAGGAAATGTGGATTTTCAGTAAACCAGATGTTGATACAACCTTCCTCATAATTGATTCCATGTGCTAATTGCTTTTGCAAACCCACTCATTTCTCTTACCAGGTGGGTCAAAATCTCTTTAGTATAATGGTGATGAAAACCTACTCCATATGTTGTACATTACACACTTGGCACCCACACAATAGGGGCAGGGTCTTCCCTTGCCTCTTCTCCCCCACTTTCCTGTAGGGAATGAAGGATTGGCTGCAGTCAGTAGCTGGATACTCTATTTGCATATCAACTCCCATAGATTCATCTCTAAACTGGGTCCTGGGCACTGGTGTTCTGCATCCCACACAACCACCTGTTTCTTCTTTGGGGCCTTCATTGCCATTCTCATTTGAATATTTACACATTCTAATCATTTTTCCACAATTTTCTCTTAAATAAAAGAAGATACCTGTTGCAGGACCTTTCCTGCCCATTGTATTTGCAGTGGAGCTTTGTGATTCGGCAGTAGAAGTAGGTGGAGCTAAGAGTTGAGAGGAGGAAGAAAGGAGAAAGGAGGAGGAGAGAGAAAGGAAAAGGAGGCAAAATGGTAGGAGATGTTACCCTTGTGTCTCTAGCAGTTATTCATATCAAGATTAGATAATTTGGGTTAACAATTCAAATTGTGTGGGCATCTTGTGGATTGAGTATTTGTTGGTATATAAATCCATTTGGTTAATCTTTAAACATTAAAAGTCTTATTTCTACCAGGTACTGTGAGGATGGCGGTTATTTCCTGAGCTTTGGGGACTGGTCGCCACAGGGCAGAGGCAACAATTGCACCGACATCTCATAGGTTCCAGGTCGGAGCTCCTGGCCAGCGGGTACTGCAGTTAGAGTGGAGCGGGAACATGGCAGTGGCCAGGGAGCTAGCCAGAGCCGAGCTGATTGCAGCTTTTTCCAATACCTCACACTGCAGATACCTTAGTCAATGTCTATAATATTCCAAATTTGAATCTGTCATATAATCCTAACAGTAATGTATATTGCTGTTAATTTTTAATTAGTAAATACAGTCCATTTTTAAAAGAAATGTATAACCCATCTATATCCTATATGTGAATGGAAATATCTAAAACTTTTTCTTTTAGATTTATTTGTTTTATGTATGTGAATACACTGTCGTTCACTTCAGAAAGGTGAGAGGAGGGCATCAAATCTCATTACAGATGGTTGTGAGCCACCATATGGTTGCTGGGAATTGAACTCATGACCTGTGGAAGAATAGTCAGTGCTCATAACTACTGATAACTACTCATAACTAGCCATCTCTCCATGCCTGGACAGAAATATCTAAATCATATAGAATTTATTGCCTAAATGTCTATTATCTCCCCTGTTGGATCATCCCTCACCTACTACTTTGGTCTTAATTACAATGGTATCTTGACTATAATTTCACTGTCCATACAAAATCAGAAACACATACCAAAAGGGATGATATTGATTGTCAACTTGACAGGATCCAGAGTTACCTATGAGCCCAGCCTCTGAGCATCTCTGTGGGGTTAGGTGGAAAGACATACCTTAACTATAGCTAATGCCATTCTGTAGGTTGGTGTCCTGGACCAAATAGGAAGGAGAATGAGAGCTAAGCATGACAGTTCATCATTTTCTTTTTCCTGACTACAGACACAACCACAATGTGATCAGCCACTTCAAGATCTTGCCAACATTACATCTCTGACACAAAGGACAATACCCTTGAGTTGCTTTTATCAGGTACTTTTTCACAAGACAAGTACCACAAAAACTAGAAGTTCTCAAATTTTTATGACCACAAAACCCAGAAAGTGATGTACCAGAGATACAGATCACCAAACCAAAGACTCTGATTCAGGTATCTGAAATGGAGCCAAGAAATACAGGTTTTAGCAAGCCTTCCAGTTGATTTAGATGCAGTCGGTCCTTTGGACAAGTACAGAGTCCAGTGGGTTGAGATTCCTTGGGAAACACTCTGAAAATCATAGAGGAAAGGCAAGCTTCATTTTCTTCATGCTACAAGAGATGAGCAACCCAGTGACCATCAAGTTGCAAAATGGTAGGTTTTATAGGTTATTGTATTAATCAGAGTTCTTCAAGAAACTAAATCAATTAGATGATTGTGAAGACTGTTGAATACAAAATCTTAGAGAGTAAGTGTACAAGCAGTCTAGAGACTTGAACACTCCAGAAAGAGGCACAGTTAAGTACAAGTGCATTCTGTTGTGGATCCAGGCAGAGCTGATGCAACAAATGAAGTCAGAAGACAGAGAGAGCAGAGAGAGAAGAAGAGAGAGAGAGAGAGAGAGAAGAGAGAGAGAGAAGAGAGAGAGGAGAGTTTAATTTAGAATTTACTCATTCATTTATTCAGGTATCCTGGTTAAACCACTGTCCTGCTCTTAGTTTGGCATGTGGACATATTAATAAAAGTAGAGTGTCTGAGTTAAAATAGATCAATAAAGGAGAAAAGGATATTACAGATCTTAAAAGTAACTATAATTATTTCCTAAGTATTTATTATATGAACCATACTGTATATTATTCCTATGTCTCTAAACCTTGTGTAAATAAAGTTCAAAATGTTTATCCATATACATATCAAAAGCTTGCTTCTCTTTAGACTTTGGGTTTTCAGAGTGAGAACTCAGCTATTATTTTTCCTTATTGACTTAATAAAAACGGAAAGTACTCACAGTTCTGCAAGACTTGATTCTAGGAGCACATTCTGTTCACTGCTTTATTTATAAATGTAAAACTCTAGCAAATTAATGGCTACTGGAGGGACTATAGATCTTCATATTCTCTTTTTAAAATGTTTCATGAGTTAAAATACAGTGTCCTAAGTCACCAGGAACTCATGAAGAATTCATTTTTGCCTTTAAAGGGAACCTATATGCTTTCTAACCTTGAGAGACACTGCTTTCTTGAAGTGCTAGCTAGTGAGTTTAAAGAACCAATTGTCCTTATTGTCAGGGAAGGGGGGGGGGAACAACAATAAAATGGAAAATTGATCCCATGCAATGTCCATGGTATTTCCATCTATATTTTAATGGTTCCATTTCTGCAGGGTACATATTGAAGAAAGCTATCAAAATGACAGCATAAATATCCTTAGAGCCTATAGTTTCAGGAAATATTGTCGACTATTGTGAAGCAGATACACCACAGAAGACTTTAATACATCAGAAAATATTCATGAAAATTGCATTACAAGTCTAACACTATGATAACAATCTTCTCTTTTTATATTATCATATATACAATGGATATAATACTAGGCTTCAAAACAACATTTTTATAGAAATAGTGTGCATTGACCCTGTTCCCCTCCTGCATACCCCATGCTCTCCTTCTGCTCTTCCCTATCCCCTCCTGATAGTCTTCTTTGTTCCCCTTAACTAGTGTTTCTCAATCTGTGGATTGTGACCCTCTTTGGGTGTCAAAAGACCCTTTCACAGAGTTTGTTTATCAGATAAACTGCAGTCAGATATTCACATTACCGTTGATAGCAATAGAAACATTACAGTTATGAAGTTACAATGAAATAATTTTGTGGTTGGGAGTCACTACCACATGAAGAACTGCACTAAAGGGTTGCAGCATTAGGAAGGTTGAGAACTGCTGCCCTAAACAGTTTACTACTGCTCTCATATTATATGACTTATATATCTATACAACATCTAGGTGCCATAAATGAGAGAAAATACAATATTTATGAATCTTTCTAAGACTCTTAATTCATTAATGATTATCTCAAGTTGCATCCACTTTCCTGTAAATAACATAACCATTCTTCTTCATGGTTAGAAGATAATTCCATTGTTTCTGTAAATCACATTTTTTTCACCTATTCCTCTATTGATGGAGAACTAGGACGGTGCCAACTTAGCTATAATGGAAAGTGATGCAAGAAACAGTGATGGACAAATGCCTGTGTGATTGTTAACTTACAAACTTCTGAATAAACGTCCAGAAATGGTTAACTGGTTCATATGGTAGATCTAAGTTTAGTTTGGGAGGAACATCAAGAGTGATTTCCATCATTACTAGAATCGTTGACAGATCAACCATCAGAATGATAATCTGTAAGCAACTGAAATTTGCCCCTAGAAAGGTTCCTAAGCTATTTTCTAAGTAGGTATTTCCAGAAAGACCCTCCTCTGAGTTGATGGCACCTTCTGGTGATGGTCCAGCTCTAAACAGGTCCTAAATAAAAGACATTGCTTTCACATTTTCTCTTCCACTGACTGTTGGTCAATGCATCTACTCTGTTGCTGGCATTGTCACCAGTCATCCTTTCCTAACATCAGCCTTCCATCAAGCACTGGAGTCCTACACTTCCTCAAGAATTATACAGCCCTTTCATCATCAGTTTAGGACTGCTGAAGGATCCACCCTTGTGCTAAACAGATATCATGTTCTTAATCTCTACAGCATGTTGATAACCATTATTGAACTACCCAGCTATATTCATGTAAGTCAATCTAATAAGTTCTTTTTGTAATATAGATTTGTTGAATTAGTTCTGTTCCTGTAGAAACTGTGACAAACACAAGCACTGTGTAAGAGTTCCTTTTGTCTACACCTTCACCAGCATTTGCTATTTGTTTCTTAGTGACTGTCATTCTGACTGGGGTGAGATACAATGTCGTTGTGGTTCTAATTAGCATTTCTGAGGACTAAGGATATGGATAATTTTTCATATGGTTATTAACCATTTGTGCTTTATTTTATGACACCAACTTTAATACAGTCGCAAGTCCTAAGAACTACCCTTGCCCTGAAATATTGTTCTACAAAGGATTATTTCAAATAATTTAGTCACTAGCTGAGGCTTAGAGATGTACTCATCTTGTCTAACAGCATAGCATTGAATATTAGGGAGTGGGTGGTAATATATGTGTCCTCAAAGATAAACACAGAACAAAAAGATACCTGTATGTGTAGATTACAGAAAATAGACTTGTTTCTCTCTTTTCTCCATTTTTTCTCTTTCTTTATTTCTTTCCTTCATTCCTTTCATCTTTTTCCCTCATTTCTTTTGCTTCTTTTCCTCTTGCTCCTCCTCATTCTTCTTCTACTCCTTCTTTTGATACAGGGTCTGTGTATGTGACCCAAGCTATCCTGAAACTCACTGTGCAGACCAGGCTGGCTTTAAACTCACAGGTACCTACTTTCCCTCCAAGATCAGAGATCAAGGGCATGCGCATGCACCGCTATGCCTGTTAGAGTTTATTGGAGCATGCAAAATGAGTCATGGGTGTTGGGGTGATATTTTCTCCATCAGATTTCTTTCATAATATGTTCAGGACCATAAGAGTCTATGAGCTTTATTCATCACAGAACTTAGCACTATCCTATTTGAATCTATGTGTTTTTTTCTTCAATCTTAACTGCAGCCTTCCCTAGTTGTGTGTGTGTGTGTGTGTGTGTGTGTGTGTGTGAGAGAGAGAGAGAGAGAGAGAGAGACAGAGAGACAGAGAGACAGAGAGACAGAGAGACAGAGAGATAGAGACAGAGAGAGACAGAGACAGAGACAGAGAGAGAAATGGGAGGAGGGAGGGAGGGAGGGAGGGAGGGAGGGAGGGGGAGGGGGAGAGGGAGAGAGAGAGGGGGGAGGGAAAAGGAGGAGAGGGAGTACAACTTGATGTCTTGAGAATCTGCATAAATTCCTGGATTAAGACAGTCAAATCAATTACCAGTTCTAAATGTTGGGTGAATTGCCAGAACAAACAATTTTGTCCTTGTGAAAAGTGGCCTGGGGTTATTGCTTTGAGTATTAGCTTTTTTCCCTGATAACTCCTTGAGAAAGGCCCTACTTCATGGGGGTGGGGGACCCTTTCTGAAAAAGTTAAGAAATGTTTATTCTAAAACTGGGCATTAGTTTACCTATTGTGAACAAATTTATCCCCTAGCAACATATATAAATATATATATATAATAATATATATTATATATATTTGTGTGTGTGTGTGTGTGTGTGTGTGTGTGTGTGTGTTGTGTGTGTTTGTATGTATGTATATATGTATGTATGTATGTATGTATTCCATTCAAATCCTCCCTGAGTATCTGTGCTCAGTGATGTAGATGAAATGGGTGTGTCTTCTCACCTCTAAGTGTGAAAATCTACTGGAAGCAACAGACATATGAACAGATAATTATAGCACCATGTAAGAACTGCTATACAGACAAGTGAACACAGTGATGTGGAAATTCCAAGGGGAGGATTTTTCTGGGCCTGTGAATGTTGTTATTCTTCCAATGACTGCCATCTCTGTCAAGATGCTTTGTGACAACGGAACAAAACAGAGATGTCTCTTCATTGGAAGTTTGCACAGAGAGATGAGGACTCCTGTATATTGAAACAGAATAAAGTGATGACTGTCTAAGTCTCATTACCTGCTTACGTTGAGCTTCAATTGTTTCTAGAACATTGCTAAGGACAGAGCCGTCTCAGTGTCAGTGCCAAGGAAACTGTTGGAAGTTGCCAGTCATTTGAGAGAAATGCCATGGAGCCCTAGATGCCAGATGGCTACTGATGAAAGTGAGGAAGGTTCACATTTAGAAGTGAAGTCCAATTCCATATCTGGGCCTTTCTTCTCTCTCAACTGAATGTAGAAGAGAGCAAACCCTGAGAGTTATTTTATTCTTGACTTACAAAATTCCCAGTATCTTGTATTCTTTTAATGAGGTACTAAAGGTGGAGTCAAATTAAGTCTGCTTTATTCCAAAAGTTTCAAAGGTCCAATGGGTTGTTGCTTACTGAATTGAGTCTTTTCTTTTTTACCTTTTCTTTCCACTGACTACCAAGAATGACAACCATTGGGAGAGAAGACACCCAGGGTCTACCTCCCAGGACTAAAGTTTCTGTGATACCTGTACCTCATGAAAGAAGCAAAATGAATGCTCTTCTGGAACACCATTCTGTTCACCCTGCTTCTTTCGAGGAGGACATCCTCTCCAAACACAACTCTTTCACCAACTTTTTTTAGAAACAAATGTTTCTTACTGTCCTATTAGAGAGCCACACTGGGTGGACTAATTATCCTGCTGTTCCTTTACCCCAAGTGAAATGGTCCCGAGAGGAATAAACTGGGTGATGATCCCAGAACCTTGTTTCTTTTGCATCAAGACCTTTGTCAGGCAGCCTCCTGATCTTATAGCAACATACCTGATATTCACAACTTAAAAGAAATCAAAGGCTTATTTTCTGTTTCTGAGGTTTAAGTCCATGGTCACTTGGTCATGTTACTTTGGGTCAGTACATTATGGTGGGTGCAGGACTACAGCATATCCACCTTACAGCAGTTGCAAGCACATGGAGAAAGGAAGAAACTGTGCCCCAGTATGCCTCAAAGGCACATCATCCAATGACCTAACTTCCTCTCACCAGGCTTCACCTCTTAAAGGTTCTGCCACCTCCCTACATGGTCACAGGCTGGTGAGCAAATCTTTAACATATGGGTCTCTGGGGAATACTTTTCCAAACCACAGTGGGAGCCATGCCACTACTGTTCCTTGGGTCAACGATGAGTATGTGAACCTGATTATGTTGCATTCAACAGAAACCAGTTACCTTGTTTGGTTTTGCATAAGTACCTTTCAAACAAAGGTTTATAAAAAAAAATAGTGTCATTTTGTTCCTCTATCTTGTGTACACTCCAGGACCTCTGGGATAAGAAGTGGTCATATGATTGTTAATGTACAGACTACCCTGCCTGAGAGTATTCACAGTGGGTAGAAAACACTGGGTCTTTGAGACTGGATAGATGACTCAGCCTTAAAAATGCTTGTTGCTCTTAAAGGACTAGAGTTGAGTTCCCAGAATCCATGCTGGGTAGCTCACAACTGCCAATGACTCCATCTCCAGGAGTGATAGTCTGAAACTATCTTCTGGACTCTGTAGGCACCCACAGGTACGCGCGCGCACACACACCACACACACAACACACAACACACGATTCATATCCTTTTCTAGTTAGAATTTGTGTATAGAAGACCTCACTAAGACAAAGAGATAAATAAACAGTTTCATCCATTCTGAGTATGATAAGAGGACTTGAGGACCACAGCATAACCCCAGTGCAGACTGCTTGCTTAGTGTGCATGAGACCTCGGTTCCTCTCTGTATCACAAACCAAGAAACAAATATAAGACTTGACATAGGGAATAGTTATTATAAGAATTTTCTTTTTGATGACTTTAATTGTCCTAAGGAGGAGGAGAAGGAGGAGGGAGAAGGGAGGAGAGAACACAAATCATAATGTACTTGGCGTTCTGAATGTTATGTGCCTTGAGTCTCTGACTTATTCACAACACATCCCATGACTACAACACTCACCCTCCGAAGCCCAAGAAGCCCCTCCTGATGGGTTTGATGGTGCATGTCTTTATACAGCTGGAGACAGAGGCAGGTAGATCTCTGTGAGTTTGAGGTCTATATGATCTACAGAATGAGTTCCAGGACAGCAAAAGCACATGGGAACATGTCTCAAAAGGAGAAGTTGGGAGAGCAGGGGGAGAGAGACAGAGGAGGAGGGGAGCAGAGGAGGGAGGAAAAGGAGGGGAAGCACTACCCTTATTGCATAGCAATATCACTGTCGTAGACTCTTCTCGGTATCATCAGGAATTAGTAATGAATATACAGTGTGGAAGAACAGAAATCTGTGCCTACTCCTCCAGAAAGAAAGAGCTACAGACTCAAGATTACTTTTCTCTGCTATTTTTAGTCCCTCTAAGTGCAATATATATCCAGAAGCCTCCATTGAAGCTCCAGTCAAAAATGTGAAAAGCAGAACATTTCAGAACATGCAACTTCACCTTCATTGTTCTGGGAATTTCTTTACATTGGTGTAGATTTTGGTGTCAATATAAGACAGCAGTTCTCAACCCAAGGGTCACAACCCCTTTTGGGGGTACAAATCAGATATCCTGCATATCAGATATTTATTTATATACAGTTTGTCACTGTAGCAAAATTACATTTATGAAGTAGCAACAAAAATAATTTTTATGGTTGGGGGTCACCACAACATGAAGAACTATATTACAGGGTCTCAGCGTTAGGAAGGGTGAGAACCACTGAAAGTTCTGGAGCACTCAGGGTTTAGAGTGTTTTCCTTCAGGCCAGGTAGCTCAGCTGTCTGCCCTGGCAGAGGATGGTGAGCAAAAGGGCAGCATTCCAGGCAATTCAGAGGAGCAGAACCTGAGCTTGGCTTTTAAAAGACCTGAGGAAAGCAATTTTGATGCCTGGATAATCACCCCTGTAGCTCACAAAGCTTGCCAGTGGAAACCTGTCCCAGAGGTTCCAAGCTTAGAAAGTACAGTGATTGAAGCTTCATCCAGAAGAAGGGTAGTAAGGCAATTAAATGAGGGAGCAAGTGGGGCCTTTGCCTGGAGCCACTTCTGTTCCATCAATTGAGGGAATTTACTTGCCCTCAAAGGAAAGTTATTTCAGCACCTGGCACCAGAAATCTCAGTATATGAGCTTTTCAGTCTCCTTTGATCTGTGCTTACTGGCTCCTGGATTATCAGGCAATAACCAGGGAAAGGAACATGTTCTGTAGCTGCACTTGGCCCACAGGCTGTGATCTGCTCTGAGGCTGCATCCCCCACATGGTTAGCCTACTTTGTATATAGCTTTGCTCATCAGGGCTCCCCTTTCAAGCTCCTTGAGACAGAAGCTAATGCCTCTAATGTCAGACAGTATCTATGCCATAAGTCATCATCAGTTGCTCGTGTTGTTCATCGCCCAACCCTGCTGTGATGGTCCTGGTAAAAAGTGACAAAATCCGAAGGGGACTACATATTTTTTCTTTTTGTTGTTTTCTTTTGTTATTTTTTTTTTTGAATAGGAAGAATTTCAACATCAACACGGACATAGATTCAAGTCTCCTTTGTGTGATTCAGAGAAGTAATTTCAGTAATGTGTGACATAATCTTATATATTTAGAATTAGGACCAAAATAGAATATTCTGTTTCACACATTAGAACTACTCACATACAGTAAGCATGCAATAAATGCTTTCTCCATCCTTTGTTCCAACCCACATTCTAGACTAGTGTTTGCAATGATGTACTCTGGAGAGGCAATTATTAGATTTTTCAAGTTAGGTGAACTAGCTGATGTTATAGTATATCATAGGTCATACTTCAAGTATATTTATCAGCACACCAAGTTATTCTTAGTGTGATCCCTAAAATAGCAAGAAGAGCTCTTTTATCATTTCAGAGATGCAAATTAACCAGGCATGCTTAGAGCCAGTTGGATCAGAAACTGAGAATAGAGAAAAAAAAATCAGTATTTTAATTGAACCTTCTCAAAAAAGAATATGGTTGGCCTGTTCTATGACTTGCAAGGAGATTATTGTTTGAAGTAAAGTGAGACAGATGGAGTATGCTAAGGGATCACATAAGGAGATGATGGGCTGGATGTTGATGTATTTGTTTAGCTATTTTATTGGGTTCTTACATTTCTACCTCCCTTCCAACACGTATTCTACCTGAATCCCATTTAACCTCCCAACATTCGGTGGGAGAGAAAGAACCTCAGAAGGAAAAGGAAATGTGGACCTCTTTAGGCTACTTCCTGCTGATTAAAGGCATTGAGTACCTTGTGGTAAATTCAATCTTCATCATTAGAATATCCAGCAACCCAGTAATCCAGCAACTCAGCAATCCAGAAATCCAGCAATCCAGAAACCCAGAAATCTAGCAAACACAACAGCAAATGCAGCAGAAGGAACCAACAGGGACCAGCAACAGCAGGGCAGCAACAAGGGAAGCAGCAGCCACCATGAGCTCTCTCAGGACTCTCCCATTTATACCCTCTCAAGAGCCTCTAGAATTAAACTCTCTGTATCTATCAAAGCTCATGCCCCTGCTAGTGCTCGTGGCAAATCATAATCACCAGCTTGAAACAGCCTCTTATCTCACACCTAGAATTAAAACAAAAACATATTCACAAGACATAATTGGATTCTTAAAGAAACCAAAATTCTCTCTACAGATTGGGTGAAGGAAGCAAGATGCAGGGGCCAATGCAAAGAAATGTAGGAATTTTTAATTTTTTAAAAGCAATAAGCAGAATAAAATATCACTCAAAATTAGATACAAAGATCATTGGTGTGTTCTGAGTAGATCACAAGAGTGGCTTGGATTAGGTTGATGAAGATATACATGGTGAGAGGTAGGTGGAGTCAAAGACTCTTTAAATGATTTTTTCATAGTTTACCTGTGGAGAATCAGAAAAAAAAATCAGAAATTGGCTAAAATTTCACCTCACTGAGAATATGGAAAGACAGATTTTTATTAAGCTATAATAGGTGGAAATGGACTAATAGGTGAATGATTAGTGATTAAAAAATAACACCACTTGGGGAATTGTGAATTTGAGTAATATGTTAGAAATGAATTTCACCGTGGCCATTTGATATGAGCTTGGGATTTGGGGAAAAGTCTGGACTGAAGATTTCATTTGGAAGTCACCAGTGTCCAATTGGCACTTGTTGAATTGGGATAAGACAGCAGAGTAAATGGACAAAGGTGGAGAGAAATAGGTTCCAGAGAGTACAGACATCAAGAAGACAGGAAAGTCAGCAAAGCAAGCTACAACAATGACTAACTTGGCAAGACATACCCACTGGAGCAATAATAGCACGAATGTCAAGGGAATAACCAACTACTTTCTGATTGTGTTTAAGGCCTGCTCTACAAGTTGAAACTTATATTTGGCACTCATATCAGAGCCAAGAGTCTGTGGTTAGACACATTATAGGCCCTAGGGAAGAACCTACTACTATTATTCTATTAAATGGACATAGGATGAAACCAACTCCTAATAACTTATCATTATACCTATAGATTAGTGTGTCTCTCCACCCTCATCAGAGAAGCCTCCTATTGCAGTAGATAGCATTCAACATAGAGACCCACAACTGATCAAGGTACAGAGACTAACAGACATAAAATACTCAGCCCTAAATGGGACATTTATGTCATACCACCTCTTCCCAAGGTTCAGGGATCATTGCAGAAGATGAGGTGAAAAGATTGTCAAGAACCAGAGGCAGTAGATGACTACAAGTAAATAAGTGTTTTTCAGATACAGCAGAGCAGGTGCACATTTGAACTCAGAGCAGCTGAGCCAGCGTACACAAGACCTGTGGAAGCTCACATGGAATCCCAGCACTGAGAAGGAATGTGGGCATGAAGTCCTAACCTTAGCTGAAGTTTCTAGGGAAGTAAGAGTTGATTTTCTTTAAAGATATGTTCTCCAGTGTGTTGATCACACTCCAAGGGAAAGTCACATCCAAGAATATAGGTGCAGCACCGACTGTAATTGGTGGGTTTTAAACTGCTCAAAGGTCAATAGGTAGGGAAGTGGAAGGGGTAGGATTTTGGAGGAGTGGGGTGATGGGTGAATATGATCAAAACACATTTATGAAATTCTCATAGAACTAACAAAAAATGAAAAAATTGCCAAGAACACTGAAAGGTAGGCAGTCTGAGTTCATCATGCATGTTGAAGATACTCAGAGCAATGAAATGATGTGTTACAAAATTTCTCTACTTTCAATGCATTGTGTTCTCCTGCCCCCTTTAAAATTTTTATTTTATTTATTTTATTTATTTATTTATTTATTTATTTATTTATTTATTTATTGTTTATGTGTAGAAGGGAATATACACTCATATCTTCAGGCTTGGTGTTCAGGGTGCTTACCCACTGAGCCATCTTGCTCGTCCCCTCCTACTATCTCTGTATGTCCTTCCTCAACTGTCAACTCCAGGCATAGTGTCCACACTCCTGGCCTTCTAAATTAAGGAACAGATTTCCAAAGGTAGTGCTGAGCTTCATATGAAGGGTGACTCACTGAGATACTCTGTCCTTTCGTCACCCACAGAACAGAAAAGTCATTACCCCAAGCTACTCAGTCACCCACTGGCTCAACTGAAACTATGACTGCAGTGTTTTGTTTTGTTTGTTCTGGTTTGTTTTGGTTTGGTTGTTTTGTTTTGTTGTATGTGTGTGTCTTTAGCATTTATGCTCCATCCAAAGAACGTGTAATTATCTTTTAAAATAAAGCTCTATCTTTAACATAACCTGGAACAGCTAAACCTCCTTCAGCCTAGAGTGCTTTAACAAGGACAGTTAATTCAATTGCCCCCTTAAGCTTTTAAAAGTCTGTGACTCATTTCAGCAAGTGAGGAGAAAGACAAAACAGCAGGATCCCACTGGAAAAATATTGTGGTTATTGGCACAACAACAAAAACATAACACAATGATAAAAGCATTGTGCTTCCCAAGTCAAGTGTATGCCTCATCGTTTTCTTAAGAAATGTCCCTGCAGTGGGGACATGTGCGAGTCACGAATGTTTGTGAGCTACACAGTGTGGCCTTGGACAGGCTTACCTCTCTTCTTATTAGTTCCCTCCCAGGTAAAATGGAAACCATTATAACCTATACAATGTGTGTGTGGGTGGCATCAGAGCAGCACTCATATGCAACAGTACCTTGGCTCGCCATTGACCTTAAGATGAAGATGGATCTGAGTAGCTCAAAGGATCATCCCACACTCAGAGAACTGGATGGTACCTGTCCCAGGCCAGTCCCACCCACGATTGTTTCGGCCCACACAAAGTACTTTGCCTTTGTTATTTATTTAAAGACTATATTAGGACACAGTCTCATGAAAAGAACGCTAGTCAAAGTGAAAAATGACTTTTTAAAATATTTTAAAGTGATATGGAAAGCAGATGTTGCTGACCTTGTACTACCTTCCATGGCCTTTACTCCAACCCTGAACCCCTTTCTCAAGAGATGAGCCTGAATGTCTATTTTCTGTATTACTTGAGGTCAAGTCTCTAAGGCCAACAGGTAAATTAGAAATATACAAGGGTTTCAGAGCATTGAATGGGAGACCATTGCCTGAATTTCCAGTTGTAGAAAAGTTGAGAAGAAATTGTCTGTTGCCTTGATTTCAAAGTGATACTCCTATCAAGTAGAGCAGAATCTGGAGCAATTGAACATCTCCTTTTTTCAGGATCTGGGAGTCTAATTAAATATGGATAGGCCAAAAGGAATGGTGTGGCATAGCTTACCCCACCTGGCTCAACATCCAAGAAATGCTGTCAGTTCTCATGGAATTAAACACCAATTTGTACTTGTTAATGCATTAGTTTAATAACAATCTACTATGTCTACACAGTCGGGCTAAGACAGGCACATCAGTAGTGCTGCAGCTGTCTTCAGAAGTTGTTGAGCACAGGAAGACGAGGACAATGAAAATGAATTGCAAAGCAAGTTTATCATACAACAGAACAAGGGAGAGTGAGACACTGCTTATATGTGGACATTTCTTAGGGGAAAGCAAAGACAATTGTGCTGAAGGACATGATGGATGAGACCGGAAGATGAATAAAAGACAACATAGAATTGTCAAGTGTAGTATGAACAAGTATAGCATTCATTGTGATTGCAACCCAGAGAGAAGCAGGTTTGCAGAATGGGAACAGAAGATGCTGCATTGAAATCCTGGAGTGCTGGAATCTAAACTTTAGAAATACATCAAGAGAAAATGCACATTAATCAGTTCCATATAGCGAGGAGATCTAAAAGGAGGTAAAGGTGACAGCCAATAGTAAAAGAACAGTGACTGTAACCAAGGGAGGAGGTGGTGTCTACCACAGAGAAGGTGGGAGTGACTGAGGTGTGCAATCAAAACTGAGGAAAACTCCTCTTGGTAGGAAAGGAACTGCTGTGGTCCAGAATGCAGAATATTCTCCCAGAAGGGAGGACTCGGAACATGCTGCAGCTATCCAAGGTAGGGTCTATGTACGTGACTGTATGCAAGTGTTCACAGTACAGCACAGGAAAAGAGCAGATTGGAGGCATGAGCCATGGAATCACATTCACCTTGGCTGAATCTGAATTGCCCATTTCTACCAAGTGCAGTTTTGTTTCTTTAATTTTGCTACTATTTTGCTTTCATTATTTGAGACTGAGTCTTGTTTCGTAGCCAAAGCTAGTCTCAAACTCTAGTTAACCTAGCCTCGTCTTCTAAATACTGAGTTATGTTCCACCAAGTCCAGTTAAAAGGACTCTTTCTGCAAGAAAATACACAAGCAATTGTCAAGAGGGGGTTGGAGAGAAGGCAAGAGTGGAGAGGTTTACAGAGGCGAAGAAGACTACAAAATACACTTCAATACACTTCTGGTATTAGTAAATAGATTTCATAAAGTAGATATGGCATTTATATATTTTAATTTAATTTAAAAAGGGAGTTATCAAAGTTTCCAAAGATGCAAAACGATGAAGTCAAATCAAAAATGACAAGAAAAATCATTAGCTTTGCATAAGTGAGGTCATCTGTGAGTTGGGGCAGATGCAGACTGTCTCATTGGAGTGACAGAGCTGGATTTATGGGTGGTTACAGTGAAATTATAGGAGAGAATCCAAAGGGATTTTTGATGAGTAGTAAAATGGGGCACTTCCAATGGTGCACACTGTTGAGGAGGGGAACTTGTCATTATGGAACGTTCTATCTGCACAGACCTCAGCCCATTAAGAAGACAGCCTCTGTGTAATGGTCAAGAAAAGCAAGGACTTGCCATGGCCATGTATGGAGGAGCTGGATGGAATGTAGTAAGGAGAAAATGGGATTAACCTTGAGTAGGGGGAAGAATACTCCTCAGCCTACAAACGAATGTGAAAAACTCAAGGGGTGAAGGTGGCCATATCCCTGGAGAGTAACCCAGGCTACTGGATTTTCTAGTGGTCAATGGACAGCCAACACTCTACATTGAAGTCCTGGAGCCAATCAGAATTTAGAGATTGATCCCTGTAATTTAAAAAAAAACATATTTTTTATTCATATTGTCCTTATGCAAAGAAAATATGTATGGTTATAAAGATCTTATATACAATTAGTGCTTTTGAAGAAGGTATACTATCTACCTGGAGAAGTTGTGTGATTTCTAATTTGTCCCTTTTTATATGCAAGAAGCCATGCAAAATGGTAACCTCAATTAATCTTACTGGTAATGTTATGAGTTTCTTAGGAGCAAGGTTTATATCTTGTCTGTATTTACTTTAGTACATGCCTCAGTATAGACTTGCAGCTCTGTTGATGCTTAATAATTTAAGTAGTTTTGAAAAGAGATGATGCTTTATTCTGACATATATTTCTTTTTAAATATAGTATTTTTATGCTTTTAGACTTCCTTACAATGTATTTTGATGTATGCCCTCACTACTCCCTGAAATCCTCCCAGATACAGCTCTTCACAATTCATATCCTCTTTTTTTTTAAATTAAACACATACTGTGAAATAAGTCTTCTCTAACATTCTTAGCACCACTTTGAAAAGGGATAAGTTTATATGATATATTTTCATTATATTCATATCCTACTTCTCCCCCAACTCTTCCCTGATCCCCCACAATCCTATATGCCCAATTTTGTGCCCTTTTTTAAAAAAAAATCTACCAAATTCAGTATGTGCTGTCCATATACGTCTAGATTTGGGTCATCCACTAAACATTGGTCAACATACAAGAGGCTGCACCCTTAAAGAAACTGACTCCCTTAGAAGCCATCAACTATTAATAGATCCTCAGGTAGGGATGGGAATTCATGAGCTCCTCCCCACTGCATGCTAGACTGTTGATCTCCTGTAAGTCTTGTGCAGGTAGACACAGCTACTCTTAAGTTTGTGACGGTAGTGGTCCACTCATGTCTAGAAGACACTGTTTCATTCCTGTACTCCCGACTCCGGCTCTTACACTTGTTCAGTCTTCTCTTTTCAGATGGCTCCTAAGCATTGTGAGAAAGGGTTATGATGTAGAGGTTCCCTTTGTGGCTGGGGAAACTCTGTTAACATCTCCTGTGCTTTGACCAGTTGCAAGGTTCTATGTTGACCACACCATCTACTGAAAAAGGAACTTCTCAGATGAGGTCTGAGAGCACACTGCACAGTGGATATAGAGATACAAGTGTAGAGAGCAGCTTCATTCAATGTCTACTTAGCGAATAGTAGTAGTAGGTTCACACCTGGGGCTTGTGAGCTCCTAACCACTTGTTCTTGGACAGATTTATAGAAGCAGGAATGTGTTTCCTCCCATGCAGTGAGCTTTAAATCCAATCAGAAAGGAGTTGGTCATCCTCAAAACATAACATGCATGCCATTAATGTGCCCATGGGCATATCATGTCACACCAGTTACTTGTTATTATTGTAGTTTACACGGTCCACAGAGTCTTGTTGACTGTTTATGACTTTTTTCCCAGGAGCACTTCCTAGTATTATGAAAACTAGCCATCTTGGAGGAGCATCTTGGAGGAAGCATCCTGGTAGAGGAAGCATCCTGGTGAGTACCAGTTTGGTGTCCAGAGACCCCCAAAACAATGCAGACTATTTCCATCACTCTTGGTTACCCAACCAAATTTGTTGGCAAGATCCTATTGCTGAAGATACCACACACTTTGGTCATAAGACTGACATATTCTACTAATTTCACTAATATTTGAAATGGACATATGGACAATGCAAATATCCATTTTTAAATCTATATTCTTCAAAACCTGGGTGCAGCAATTTATGAGGGAGAATTAGATAGGCCGTGGGCATTCTTGACAATGACAAACAGCCCATGTATATTTATGTTCATACTATATACCTTAATGTTGAGCAGACTTCAAAATGGTAGCACTTCTTAATGATTTTTCACACACACACCCTAAAAACGTCACCATGCCAGTGTGCTGTGTACAATCGTAAGAGAGGAAATTCATGGAACAACCAGTTGCTAAAAAGCATTCCTCAGAATGGTAGCAATTTTTACCAAAGCACTCTGTCACTCACTCGCCAGAGCTACCTGGCACAGTACTGTGACCTTTATTCATCCAGCTTAACAAATCTGTAGTCCTAATTCTCCTTAGCTGCAATTACAATTCACTTTCACCTGAGGACTATTTGTCAGTCTACAGAAAAGGAGTTAAATACTGAGCTAAAATTTGGAAGCATGCACCGTGATACACACCTCCACTGTCACTCAGAACAGCAGCCTCGAAGGGGAGCTGAGAAATTTTTAACTCACCACCTTAATTGGAAGCATCTCTAGGTGTGGTCAGCTCTGGCTCAGTCAGGGAAGACTATCAGTGCACCCTGACTTCACTTAGCAGGAAGGCTATCAGAAGCATCAAATGAACTTGTAAAGGGAAACTGGTGGGCTTCCTCCTGTTCTGAACCCTCCCAGCACAAATTATAGATGCTGCCTGATGATAGCACAGAGGCTTCTGTTTCTTCACTGAGACCTCCCTTATGGAAGCTCTAGTGTTCCTTCCCACATCCAGTCCCACCACAGAAATGAGTACTTTGACAAGCTAACCTCCAGCAAGGCTCTTCAGCTAGATCTAAAATATCTGAGAGGCATAAGAGAAACAAACAGAAAGAATGAGGTGCCGGTGCAGATTAGAGGGTAGGCGCAATGACATGGAGGTCTCCATGTATGGGGATGGCATCTTTTCTTCTGGGAAATTTAAGGCAGAATTACAATGCATTTGGGTCATATTTAATGATCTCCTTCCCCCAACCCCTCCCATATCCCCCCTCTACACAGTTACCTCACTACGCAGCAAATTTAGGTTTTGGTTTTTTTCCCCATCCTCATAGATTCCAGTTTTTATTGCCCAACTACTTTGGGAAGTGGAGCATGCCTTGGAGTATAGTCACACTACTAGGGGTCACATCATTAAAGATTACTCTCCCATCAGCTCTCAAATGCCAATAGTTGCTCATCTAATGATAGAATTTTGTCCTCTCCTTACCCAGCCATGGTGGGACTTTGTGTTTCAGAAGCTTGTGCAGGTCTTGTGCCTGCCGTCACAAGATGTTCATGTTGAGTTCATGTGTGCAACTGCCCTGATGTGTCCAGAAATTACTGGTTCCTTGAAGCTGAGCATTATTTCTAGTTCTTATCACCTTTTCACCGCCCTCTTCTGGGAGGAGCTCTAAGCCTTGGAGAGAAGGGTGTACTGACTTGCCTTCTAGAAATACAGATCCCCAAAATTCCCTTGCTCCTGGCCCCACAAGGAGTTCCTACTTCCTCATTGCACAAAAGTGCCAACCTCACCCCAGCAGTATCCCATCGAGAGCATTTTGACAGTTATCACATCTCCCTTGGTAGATTTTCTGTTGGGGAATATCATATACAGATTCCAAGGCAACCTCTGTTCTGTGGAAAAGAGCTGACACCAACAATTTCCTAAGTTCTCACTTTCAACAAGCACCCTAGGAGTCTCTCCTTCACTATAAAGTAGGTATCATTATCATTGCCCAATTCACAAATATGGAAACCCTTGAGTTCAAGGAAGTTCAATCACATGCCCAAGTCAAGCTGCTAGTTGTGGAGTCAAATTGTCCCAGCTCCCATCTAAGTGTGATGGTAGTGCTGATGGGAGGTCAAGTTCTGCTGCTGTCCAGATAACCTGCTGGAAATTGGATGTCATAGACGGTATCTGCTGCTCAGATAACTTGCTGGGAACTGGATATCATAGGCCATGTCTGCTGCCAAGATACCCTGCTGAGAACTGGACATCAGGCAACCAACATGGTTGTACTGAAGGAAATGGTTATACTTTTTCACTCTTGCTTCCAATTGGCGATCTAACAGTCCAGCTCTCCTTGGCTCCAATCCTCTGCCATTTTTGATAGCTAGTTTAATAGCATAAGTAATATGTCAGAGGCTGGACTCTAAGCCATCTCTCCATCCCCTCTCTTTAAGACTGAGACCCCTGAGATTTAGCTGAGCACTTGGCCACTTCTGCCTTAGAAATTTCTTCCTGCAGTCTCTCTTGCTCCTCTTGGCTAGGAGGAAGTGAATGGAAGCACTGAGCGCCAATTCCCAGTCCCTGGCAGAAGGTAAAAGTCAAGCTCAGCCCTGTGATGGACGCTAAGATGCAAGTTAATCAAAGCTGGTTCTTGGGATTAACCATTGGTCCATGAGGGGCCTCCACATGTACAAAACCTCTGTGAAGCCTAGATTAGAGCCATTCTCTCCCTGTGAAGAGGATGAGGCCTTCACTGGCTACTCATTGTGGTTTCTAGCCTTCTACTTTTCTTCACAAGGATAACAAACCATCCATTGCCAACGTGTACTGACTTCCAGTATCTTCTGGGAGGATAATCCTTTGAAGCATTCATTTCCAGAGCCCTCTGAACAGGACATTGCCTGTTGTTTACATAAAAACAAATACAGCTACTAGGAATTAAGAAACCCATATGCTAATTGCTCTTCCATGCAATACCTTCCCACAGCCAGCTCTTCTGTGAGTAAACACCACCACAGCCTGCCTTCCAGGGCTTGGCAGAGCCCCAGTCCCACAGGAGTCCCACACACAGCGCTCTCAAGCTGGCTGACAAAGCTCCACAGCTAAACCGCACTTTACTGGTGCAATGATGGTTGATGTGGTGTTTTAGAAGTGACACACAGATCAATGGGGAGTAAATTAGCCATGGTCAGTGAATAATGGGAAGTGGGGGTTGGGGGGAGACGACAGACCATTTGAATGAGCGAATACCGAAAGTTAAAAGCCAGAAATTTAGGAAGAATACATTCAAATATCTGATCCAAAGTTTCTGTCACTTCAGTTGTCACTAAGTATTTTACATTATTTAGTTTAATCGGGGTTTCCTGTGGTCTAGGCTGGCCTCAGAATCCTCATGTAGCTGTGATGAAGTTGAGCTTCTAACCCTCTCACTTTTACCTCTCAAATGCAGGGATTAGCTGGATGAACCACCACTCTGTGCTTATGCAGGGATGCTTGCACTGTAGGCACTCTACCAAGTCTACATCCCCAACCCCTTGCAAAGCATTCTCAGAAGGAACATTAGTCAGGGAACTCATTCTGTAGAGCTTCAGGAAAGCTAATCTAGGATATTTATGAATTTTCCTTTCTTGTGAACTCTGGATTACTCTGAAGGTGTAGCAACTTCAGGCCATCTGAGCTGTCCCCTGCCACAATAATCAGCCATCTTTCTTGTTCTTAACAACTGTTCCTCTCTAGCAGAGTCACCTCCGGCCAGCTCATAGCTGGATACCTAGAGGTGACAATATTGTCTTTTACCCTGCCTACTTATTATCCTCAAGAATGGACACAAGTTTACAAGGACTAATGATGCTATGTGAAGGGATGGTTAAAAGAATGTACGAGTGGTTCTCAACCTTCAGTTCATGACCCCTTTGGGGGTAGAACAACCCTTTCATGGGGCCACCTTAGACCATCAGAAAACACAGATAGTTACATTACAATTTGTAACAGTAGCAAAATTACAGTTATAAAGTAGCAATGAAAATAATTTCATGGTTGGAGTCACCACAACATGAGAAGCAGTATTAAAGGGTCACAACATTAGGAAGGTTAAGAACCACTGGAATAGACAGAAAGAAAATTAAGAGGCTACTCGTTAATAGCCACAGACCAGGCCACTTCTCACATGAGAAGAATAGCTTATGTGTTATACCTCCAGGCCACCAAGTTACTTCGGATGAAAGAAAGGAGATCTTATTTTACACTAAGTGGAGTTTAGGGAGCTCAAGGTTCCTGAGCATCTCCATTAGAATACAACTTCCTCGTTGTCTTCATCATTGGTTGGAGATCCTGGGCAACATCACTTAGAGATGCAACTAGGGCCTGAAGAATGAAGAAGGCTTATGTCCACATTGTCAGGCAAAATCTTTTAGTGATCCATTGTCCTAGACCTGATTTGGCTTTATCTTGTGCACAATAAAATATGGAATTAGTAATCCAAACAAAAGCTAAACAGAAACCGTATACTAGCTTAGGGGGAACAACTATCTCCCTCAATTCCCTTTCATTTTATTCTGATTAAGGTGTCAGAAATATTAGAAAGGAGTAAATCTTAGGAAAAAAGTCATGGAGATCCTGAGAATCTAACAGTGCCCTTGCCTCACATCGAATTCAAAATTAGAACAATCAACATGTAAGTACGACATGAAGGATTTCAACTAAGTTATATTTTTTTCCTTGATGAGGATTTAGGTTCTTTAACAAATTTTCAATTCAGCTTCTTTCATAAAACGCTTATGTTTTCAGGCTATCCTGTGTGTTTCCATGTGCAGTCAGATTACAGAGAAACCTCATATTGGGTCTAGTGTCAGGACCTTTGATGTCTCATGGGTGGCTAAGTCCAAGAGCCTTTCGAACATTAAGACTGCCTCTGCTTAGAGATCTACCAAAGTTCCCACATCCCACAGTGTCTATACCCTAACAATCCTACTGAAGCATACCTGAGGGGAATGAATTCTTTTCTAATTTTGGTTTTGGTTTTTAACTCAGCAAACAAGGTTTTGCTCTACCTGGATTACTTTAGAACAAACCCCAGCTCCTTTGTTCTGCTTGTCATCTTTATTTTCTACTATCTTTAAAACTGGAGACAAGAGGAAATCGCATGTAACACACGTATCCAACAGTACTGAGAATCTATAGTGGGTTAAACAGTGTACCCGAAAATTCAAGTCCTGCCCCAGGACCTCAGAATGTATCCTTATTTAGAACTATAATCTCTGTAAATGTGATTAGTTAAAATGACACCATATTTAAGTTGGCTGAATCCAATAACTGATCATTATATAAAAGAAAGCCAGACTAAGGGGGCTCTAGTGGAGACAATATTTGGAGTGACATAGCCATAAGTCAAGGAATGCAAGTTCTTATTCTCAGAAATGGCCAGTGCATAGAGAAAAGAATGGGGCGGACTGGGTCCAAGCTTACAGAAAGGAAGCCAGCCTTGCTGATCGCCTCACGGTTGTACTTGGCCACCTGAACAGTAAGAGTAAAATCTCTGCTAACTGAAGCCACCCAGTTTACACTGATTTGTTTTGGTGGCTACAGAAAGCTAGCATGTTCTTCAGTTCTTCAAATGTAAGAGCACAAACGACCAAGAGCTCTCGTAGCTTGCGGTTCTTATGGAGAAGACACAGGCATAACAAAATATACAGAGCCTTCTTCAGAATTCGATCAATTCGATGGTCAGGAGTGAAAAACCAGAATCTGTGAAAATGTACATTGTAGGTGTTACCGCACATCTGCAGCCGTCAAACTGCCCCTAACTCTCCCTTCAATCGGGCCCTGGCGCTGTTGGAGACCCAGTCAATTCTCAGATCAGCCTTCGTCTCAGCTTTATCCTTCCATACCGTGGACCCCTTGAAGCTCGGCTTCCCCTGCTTTAATCCACAAAAAGCGTCTTTTCCTTCACATGTTCCCCAGCTTGAGTATGCACAAACTGAAGAATGCTTTTATCCCCCACCCCACCCCCATCCAGTTTGGACATGATGGATGGCGGTGTATTTCCTCACCGTACTAGAGAGCAGATCCAATCTGACTTAATTACAGCTGGAGCTCTGTAAACAGCCGCTCGTTACTGCCGAGCCCTGCGGTTTTCCAAGAGAACACCACAAATGACAGGAAGCTGCGAGGGGAAAATAGTCCCGGCTGCCTGTGGCATGTTCCTTGTGAATACAGATACTTCCATTCATCAAAAATGAAGACCTTTATGAAATCTGGCCGCCAGCAGGAGGATGGTCTAGAAAAGCGGAGCAGAGGTCTGTGGCTTCCGTGTTGTAATGCAGAGGTGGTCTCTGAGGATGAATCTGAGATTCTCTGAGGAACAGCCAGGCACTGAGAGGTTTTGGGGGCTACCCCTGCCTCCACCACCCATCATGACATGCAGGTGTCAGTGATTTCACCGCAAGGACTTGCCCCAAAGGGCGGGGAAAAAAATTCCACCCAACAGTGAATGCTTTCACAAGATGAAGGATGCTACCCCACCATTTGACAGACCAAAACCTGTGCGAGAATGCAGAATGCATAGAGGCTTCTTTGTCCTCCGTGGACATATGTGCACCAAGAGCTGGGGAAGGCAGAAGGAATGGTACCCAGAAAAGGGCCCAGGAATATCTCCTAATCCTCTACATGGAAGTAGGTCCGTTGGTGAAATGCAGATTCTGGTTCAATAGACCTGGACAGGAGCTAGAATTCCACACCACAAAGGAGCTCATAGTGAGACCAGTAGAGCGGGTTCTAGAAGCCAGGAAAGGAGAGGACCAGTGATGGCGTATTTGAGGGAGAGTCCTGCCTGGGACTATGCAACGCCCAGGAGCCTATGTGACAAACAATGCTACATATGAGCCCTTTGCTTCCATGGAACACAACCAAAGACAAACTACATTATGCATTAGATGCTGTTTATCACCCAAAAGGGATAAAATATTCCTACTAAATAGAAACCCAGTACTCCAAAGTTCCACACCCCATTGCCTTTGTTTGTACCTGAGATCACTGGACATAGTCATTTGATATGCCTGCCACTTCGAGTCTTCAGACACATAAATCTTCATATCTGTATCCCATTCAGCAAAGCCAGTTCCATTCTAATATCTGTATGTTTTACATTTTATTTCCTGATTCTATGAATTAGTAAAAACTTATACCCTCTCTCAGGGTCTGGCTGGTGATGGTACCTCAGAACATCTAGGATTCATTCATTCAGGTCTATTACATTGTAATTAAATGGCAGGATCTTTTGCTTTTAATGATGAATAATATATGTAATATATTGAATAATAGTATATACATAAATTCTATATAATATACAAATAACATTATGAATAATATATAAATGTATGCTTATACATATGTCATCTTTTCTCTTTTCATCAAAATATTTTATTTTAAAATTCTTTTCATTGTCGAGACTTCCATACATGCACATGTGTTGTACTAAGACATACACTCACGTCCGTTCCTCTCCGATTCCTCCCCACCTTCTTGTTACTTTTCCTCCTAACTTAGCCACTGAACTCACTCGGTGCTGCCTGTATGACGGTGGGGTTTAGGAACATATCCTGAAGAGTGAGTGGCATTTTAGGAAAATATCCCTGAAGAAACGGGTTCTTGATTCCCCTGCAGGTATCAACTGCCAATGGTTCCTCAGCCAGGGGTGGGGATTCAGGAGCCCATCCCCTTCCATGCAGGGATTTAGAACCTCACACTGGTCCTGAGCAGGAGTTCACAGCCACTGTGAGCTCATATACATCACTTCTGTCTTGTCTGGGAGATACTGTCTCTACTAAATCTCAGTTTCTTAAATTCTCTTCAACAATGACCACTAAGTGCTGTTCCTCTCCCTCCCCCTTCCCCCTCTCTTGTGTGTGTGTGTGTGTGTGTGTGTTGTGTGTGTGTGTGTGTGTGTGTGTTGGGGGTAATGTTGACATCCTGTTTAGAGATGAGTACTTCACAGCCTCTTATTTTTTGCACATTGGCAGTTTATGAGTCTCAATGCTAATCTCCAGCTAATGAAAAAAAAAAAAAAAAAAACAAGTTTCTCTGATGAGGGTTAAAATATTACTAATTAATGAGTATAAGGGTAAGGTCTTCAGGACAGTTCATTTCTATGTCAACTGTCTTTAATCATTTGTTAACAGACACTCACTCAAGTTGTTTCCATAACATGGCTGTTGAAAAAAAAAAGAAAGAAAGAAGAAGAAAAGAAAAGGAAGAAAGAAAAGAAAGAAAGAAAGAAAGAAAGAAAGAAAGGAAAGAAAGAAAGAAAGAGAAAGAAGAAGGAAGGAAAATAACCACCATGAAAATAAGAGTCAAAGCAGCACATGAATGTTTGATAATTTAATCCCCTTTGGTTTCCCCATGAGAGCAATTTCTGGGTTTTATAAGAATTTTATTTTAATTCATTGAAAGTGCCATACAGTTTTCAAAAACTGACTGTACTAATTTACATTGCCACCAAGAGTATGCCAGGGTCCCTGCCCTGTCTTCCAAACATGGTCAGTGTTTGTTTGTGTTTGTACAAGAGGGAGGGAGACATTCTAACTCAATATCATGTACAATTGATCTGTGCCATTTTTTTTTTTGTGCTGTCCAGATATTTTGCACAGGTTTTAATCAAGTTATTTTTGTGTTTGGGGTACTAAATTGTGAGTCATTTATTCATGTAAGATGTTTGCTCTTTATTGGCTACACAAACTCTGTTTTTCCCAGTATGCATATTCTCTTTTTAGTTTGTTGGTTTGTCATGAAGAATATGCTTAGTTTGGTAAACTTTTTTCTTCTCTTTTGTAGCATGAGCTATTGGTAAGATTAAAAAAAAAATCATTGCTAGAGTTAATGTGCAGATTTTCCCCAGTGTTCTCTTCTAGGAATTTTATGTTTTCAAGACAAACACTTGAGTCTTTCTTCCATTTTTAGTTGATTTTTTGCATATTGTGTAATAAGAACTAATTTCAATACTTTTCGTATGCAAAGCAGTCTTCCCGGCACTATTTAGTGCCCTATAACATTTCCCCATTGTGTCTCCTTGGCATTGTCATTTGGATTTGTTTCTGTCCTCTCTATTCTGTTCTACTGGTCTGGTTTTATATTAGTACCATGCTGTTTGGCTCTCCATTGCTTTATACTAAGATTTTAATCCCGGAAGGATGCTGCCTCCTGCTTTGCTTTGCTTCCTCAGTATTGCTTCAGCTATTTGGCTTTGTTATTGTTGCTGTTGTGTGGTTCATACAAAGTCCAGATTGCTTTGTCTAGTTCTATGAAAGATGCTATCGAAATTATTACAGAAGCATGGTAAATCCATACTTTGCTTTCGTTGTTCTCAAACTTCCTCATGTTGCTACTCTTTAATACAGTTCCTCATGTTGTGGTGATCCCCCCAACCATAAAATTTTTTCATTGCTACTTCATAACTGTAATTTTTGCTACAATCTAATATGCAGCACATCTGATATGGCACCCTATAAAAACATCCTTCAATTCCCCAAGGGGTCTCTACCCACAGTTAAGAACCACAGTGTTAACTGAACTAAACATTTTAATATTATTTTTATCCATGAACATATAATACCTTTCCACCTACTCGGGCCTTCACTTTATTTCAGTAATATATGAAATTTTCAACATACAAAGTGTTCATTTTCCTGCCTATGTTTATTCCTAAATATTTTGTTTCTTTATTTTTTATCATTGATAATAAATAAATAAATAAAAGATATATTATTTATATATCTATATTGTTGATATTTAAATTTTTTAGACAACTTGTCATTTGTATATACAAATGCTACTAATTTGCATGATGGTTATATATTCTACAATTTGTGTATTAAACCAAAAATATTTTTAATTAATTTATTTATTTTGTGTGTGTGTGTGTATATTTGTGCATGTGCATAAGCATATGTATACATGTGCAGAACCCAAGAAAGCCAAAAGAAGGTGTTGGATGTCCTGGAACTAGAGGTACAAACAGCTGTTGAGTTGCCAGTGGATGCCAAGAACTTAACCTGAGTTCTCTGCAAAGCAGTATCTTAGTTAAGGTTTCCGATGCCCTGTTAAAACATCATCAACCAATTCACTTGAGGAGGAAAGAGTTTATGTCATCTTGCAACTGTCAGGTCAGACACCATCAACTGAAGGAAGTCAGGTGAGGAACTCAAGGCAGAAACCTAGAGGAAAGAACTGAAGTAAATAGCATGGAGGAATGCTATTTACTGGCTTGCTCCTTGTGGTTTGCTCAGCTTCCTTTTTATACAACTCAAGACCATCTGAGTTGGCACCACTCACAGTGGTCCAGGTTCTCCCACACCAATCATCAACAATAACAAAAAAAATCCCCCACAGATCTGCCTAAAGACCAGTCTTAATGGAAACCTTTCCTCTGTTGAGAATCCATCTTTCCAGATAATTCAAGAGCGTGTCAAGTTAACATAAAAACTGAGCACCACACATGGTAAGCGCTCTAAACCATTGAGCCATCTCTCTAGCCTCTCAACAGGATGTGGTGTGTGTGTGGTGTGTGTGTGGGTGTGTGTGTGGTGTGTGAATTTTTAGGATGTTCTTCATATAAGTAATGTATGTGAATAAAGGTAATTTCATCTTTCTCTTTCTGGTTTGGATGCCTTCCCTTTATTCTCCTTCCCTGACACTGTGACTAGTACTTCCAGTGCTGTGCTGCTAGAAACAAAAGTAGTGAGGTGGGGTGTCTGCCTTGTGTCAGATATTGAACCCAGAAGAGGGGAGAAGGAATGGTGGGAATAAAAAGAAGAAAGACCTGCATGGTGGTGGTGGGGGTTGGGGGGAGTATTGCAAGTGTCCAAGAGCCTGCAATTAAGCCTGCTGCTTCGTGAGTAAAATCCAAAGAAGGGCAATGATAAACCATAGCTTATTTTACATGGTATTTATCATACAACATTCCAAACTCTATCTACTTAAGAAAATCTAGAGTACCAAACAATTATATAAGCTATTGTCTTCATACCCGCGTTATATCCCTGCACTCGTGTGTTACAATCCGCTTCTCTGTGTCGTTGGACACACGTTCTCCTTCTCTTCTACCCCTGTGTATCCAGAGCTAATGTTTCATTCTTTATCCTTTGTCTATTTTACCTTTTTGTTCTATTTCACTTGACATAAAGTCTTCCAGGTATGTATGTCATGCTGTGCTCAAATGTCAAGTTCCCTTTCTTTATGGGCTAAATAATACTCCATTCTATCTATGTATGTACTTTATTTTTATTTGTTCCTCTCTCAAAGATGTTCTAGGTTATTTTCATATGCCTAGTGTGAAAATGCTGTAAACTTCTAGTTATTCATTGATTATGATGTTAGCTGTGGGATTTTTATAAATGGACCTTATTATGCTCCATTAAGAAATGTCAGCAAGAAAATATTCTGAATTGGGTCAATTTTTTTTTTTTGTATCATCTGAGATGATTATCTGGCTTTGAGTTTTTATCCTGCTAATATAGTACATTGCATTGATTGATTTGCATGAGTTAAAAGCAGCCTTTCATGCCAAAGATAACTCTCACTGCTTGTGGTGTATGAGACTTTTGATGTATTGTTGAACTTGGCTTGCTACTAATTCTGCTTTGCATTTTGACATCAATGTTTATTAGAGATGTTGATCTGCAGTTTTCTTCTGTTGTGATGTCACTGTCTGGCTTGAGTACCACAGAAATGATGGCCTTGTATGATGTATTTAGGAGTATTCCTTCTAGCTTTACTTTATTGAATTTTTATTTTTAAATACTGGTGATTCTTTGAAATATCTGGTAGAAGTCAACCATGATGCCAGCTGGTCCTGGGTTTTTCTTTGTCGGTAGATATTTAATTACTTCTTCAAACTCTTTATTGTTAATGTTTTGCTCAAGCTGTTTCTTCCTGATTCAATCTAGGTAGGTTATGATTTTCTGGGACGCCATCCATTTTCCTCTAACTTATTCAATTTGTTGGCATCTAATTATTTGTAATATTTTTATGATTCCTTTTAGGTTGAAGTATCTGTTGTAATATCTTTACTTTTGCTGCTGATCTTCCACTGAGTCCTCTCTTTATTTCTTAGTTTGCCTAGCTTCAAAAAGCAAACTTCTTGGTTTTACTTTTTAATGATTTTTTTCATTATGCTTGTTTTGACATTTCTGATTCCCTTCTTTCTGCTATCTTTGGACCTAATGGGTTTTCTTCATCTATGCTCTTTGGGTTAAATGATAAACTGTGTATTTGGCCTCTTTATTATTACTTTTCTCCTTTACTATTTTAAAGATAGGTGTTTATTAGTATAAAATCACCTCAGAGTTGCTTTTCCTGCACTTTGTAAGCTTTGACATGCCATTTGTCTCAAAATTTTTTTTTTTTTTTTACTTTTCTTTAGAGCCTTGGCTCTTTGGAAACTTATTTTATCATTTTAGAATATTTGCAAATTTTCCAAGGTTCCCTTCTGCTACTGAGTCCTTGTTCCATATAATTCCCCAATGACCCCCACTTGGGTGAAGGGGTCCCCTCTCTGTTCTATAGACTTTAACACTGGGACTAAGGCACACTAATGGACTGAGTGAAGATGGAGTACTTCAGAGCCCTGATGCCCACAGAGCATGAGTATGGTTATAATCAGGGGCCCAGAATCACTAGAGTGACAGCTCAAGTGTCAGGAGAGGGGGTACCATGAAGTATTTCCTTTGGATCCTGGAGTGTGAAACACAGTAGTGTTGTAAACTCTGGGAGAAGAGGTACTATAACCATAAGATTCATGACAATATGCATGGCATTTCCTTGTAGCTCAAGGGCTGCCACAGCAGTCCCGCAAAGGGGTTCATGCAGCTACCTCACACTACAAGTACTTCTGGCATACAGAAAGGAAGACATCACATGAGCCAGGATACTGAGGTTCTGACTGGCCCCTCCTACCCAGAGTTCGAGTTCTCAGGAGTATGGACCACCAGGCTTATGCTCACTCATAGAATGTCACAGCTGCTCTGCCTGCACAGTGTGTCACTGGGCCAGTATACCTGGCCCCCTGGGATCAGTTTGCTATGTGGGCTAGGATGCAAGCATCAGGGCTGCTTCAAAATCCAAAGCTCTACTCCCTAGGAGCAAAACCACAAACTAGTTTCAGCTCCCACAGATGGCATCTCCCCTGTGGGCTGGATTGAGAAAGCTCAGCAATGGAAGCAACTGGGATGGAATGGTAAGCTTCCTAGAAGATGTGTTGCAATGATGTCACCTCAGCCCGTGAATGATGTTAGTATGTGTAAACAAGACAACAAAAACTGAGTCCTGAAGGACTATAGTAGCCAGTGGCCTCTGAAGGGCCACAGGGATTGGGGCACATGGAGCATCCTCTTCGGAAGTAGTGTGAACCCTAAGCATCATGCTACTCTTGGCCCAGAGCCATGGAGACAGTGAGCTGAGCAATGATGATGCCCACAAGTACCTGCGGTGGTGATAGGGGTTTCTTGCTCAGCTTTTCTATGAAGAAAGTCCCTCTTGGTTTGAGCTGACCCCATGTGGATATGGGATAGCTACAGTAAGATGTACTCCTCCTTTCTTTCTGCAGCTAGTCTAGCTTTCTGTGCCCCACGCAGATTTTCTCCCCTTCAGTCGCTGAGATCAAATGCAATTGTTCCTTGGTTGCTTGGGTCTTTTTCTACGTGGAAAGGTGGAGATTAGACATGTCTTGTTGACCATCATCCTAAATACACAGAGCTCCTCCATCTCCATTCCTTTCCAATCCCAATCCCCTCACACTCCTGTGGACCCTCTTTTTCCCACTACTTTTCTAAGCCAAGATAGTCCATGGTTCAGTGGCATTGGTGTCATCTGGGAACTTATTAACAACTTAGAATCACAGCATATGTGTGTGTGCACGCACACACACACACCACATGCACACACACTCACAGGTACCACGAATACTCACATACGTACACATGTGAGCACACACATTTACACACACACCATACCATACACACACCAGCACACCACTTACACACATACTCGTACACACCACACAGACACAGACACATGCACATCTCCTACATACACATACAGACACACACATCACACACCACACAAACAAACACTCATACACATAAACTCAACATGCACATGTACAAACTGGACACATCACACCACACATACACACACACACACACACACACACAGCTATTGAATAAGGATTTCCATTTCAGCAAGATCCTCAGGTAGTTGGTATGCAAGATGAAACCAGAAACAGAGTTGTGCGTGCACTGAAGCCCAGGCCTTCCGGACAAATACACACTGGCCTCAGAGGTTATCACCAAGTAACTCAGGAAACACAAACTGGAATCAGCTGCTGGGTATCACTGGCTCAGTGACCACGTGAGAGGGACCTGAGAACAAGTAATTGATTTACAGCATCGTCTGGCTCTAACCCGCTGAAAGCCAACTTGTCTCCCCCTGAATTGATGTAATTACCAACATGAGGGAAAGCAGGTCCTTTCTTCAGGTCAACTAACCTTGTTATTTATCAGCCTGTGCTAGCTCAGCTTCTGATTAGCAATTTATCCTGGGTAGGTGGGTATTGACTGACACAACTTGGCTCCTGTTGTTTCCCACTGGCAATGATTATTAGTTCTCAAGATGATGAAAATCTAGCTGTTGCTATGCATATGTGCACTTTGTTTGTGCTTTCTGGTTTTATTTTCCGCCTTCTTTTTCTTTTTAATTATTTTTTGCTTATTCACTTTATACCCGTCCCAGTTCCCTTCTTAACCACAGAGGATGACTGCTCCACGCAATACTAAGAAAAAGCATGCTGGCACTTCCGGGTGTTGCTTTGAACCGTTCCTAGCACTGTTAATTGGCTATCTCGTGAGCTAGAAACAAAACTGTTTCAAAAGTCATGTTGGAATCCCCTCAGTTATATGGAGATCACATGCCTGCTCCTTCATTTGCCATATACTGTAAGCCAGTCCCAAGCAGCAGATGCTGTCACCAGCTCAGAAGTCATGTTTAGAGTCATGTTTAGATAGTTCTTGGAACTTTAAGTGTATTGATATAAAACAATTCCTTCACTGGTTCCCAAGTTTGACCCTAAGAGTTGGGGATCATTCTTTTATCAGACCACTAATTAACTCAAACAAAATGAAATCCAAATGGGTTTTAGGTGGTGCTTCGAGGAGGGTTTGAATCAAATGGATGATATGTACATCTGAGTTGTGTCTATTTTAAAGAACATTGAAGGTGAATGTCATTATTTCTTCATGGTGGTTTTTCCAATTTAGACTTCTATTTTCTTTTATCCTGAAAAAAGACACATAGGGATGCTTTAATTCTTGTAATTGTTTTCCACAGATACAACATTCTCTGGATCACAGTTAATAAAAGAAGGAAAAATGAGGACGTTTAGAGAGAGAAAAAAATGAAGAAAATAGGATGTGGTTCACTCTTAGTAAGTCTCCTGAGGTAGAAGGCAGTTGAGGGCTGTGCTGAATGGGAATGGAGCATTGCTTGGAAGCAGATTCCCAGACATAGGACTACAGACTAGAAGGTCCACCATTCAGATACCATGTGTTCTCTTACACAGTGTTTTCTAGTGTAGTGATCCCCCACCCAACCTCCCCGGGCAACATTTTGGTTTACAGAGCTAGTGAGGGCATTATATTTCTGGCATCTGGTGAATCAGATCCAAAATTGTGCTTAAAATTCTACATAAGACTCACATTCATTCCCTTAGCATCCGGCCTCACTTCCGCCCTCCTGTTCTCAGCATCCTTGAGGCTGCAGCTGCAGCTGAGGCTACAGATGTGGCTGCTTCTGCTTCTTCAGGCTCTTTTCAACAAGGCTACTTCCCCATGGTTCTTGCACTTGCTGCACCCCATGCCTTTTTCTCAGATCCAACTGTATTGCCCCTTCACGTTCATTAGTGTTTGCTCAGATAGCATCCTTGCTGTTGGACATTCCCTAACCTTCTATGTAAAATGGAACTGAACCATGCCTCCCCTGTCCTAGCCTTGTTTTCTGCTTCATTTTCTTCATAACACTGAGGACCTTCTGACAGAGTGTGCATTTTACTTATTTCTTTTTATTATAGGGGTTCATTAAAATGGAGACTTCATGACAACAGTACTTTTTATCTGTCCACCCACTGTTAATTTTTAGCATCTACAGCAAGCCTAATATACTAGCTGTTATATATATATATATATATATATATATATATATATATATATATATTTTCTGGATGAATCAAACCACCAAGGAAAGTGCAAGATAAAATATAGTTGAAAACTAAGTCATATCATATCAAAAATATTTTGATGGAAGATTTATAAAGAATGAATTTCTTATCTCAATATCTAACTTGAGAGTTGGCTAAGTAATTAAGATGCATCCTGATTTTTCAGAGGACCTGGGTTCCATTACCAGCAAAATCCTGTGTCTCCAGCTCCAGGAAATTTGACACTCTTTGTTTTATTTTGTAGAGAACGATACTTGTGTGCACAAGCCCACTGACAGACACCCACAAACACATAATTTTAA